>JASANV010001492.1:0-86060 GCA_030849715.1 Trypanosoma mega | reverse complement strand
ACCTCCTGCTTCCCAAGGAGGGACTTAAAGGCAGAAGCGAGCCATTGTCCCATATTTGTGGTAAAAAGTGAAAAAATGCTATTTTCCCTTGCTATTGCTAAATAAGAACCCTGAAGGAAAAGAGTTTTTTTTTTGTTGTGTGTATGTGTTTTGAAAAAAAAAATGTAAAGATTCAAAAGGCAAAAAAAAAAAAAGAGAGCAATGAGTTAGAATATGAATATAAATACAATACATGTTCTTTATTGCAAGTGCTGAATGGAAAATGTAGAAGCCAACAGTGGTATGCCCATGTAAGAAGAGAACAATTATTCTTCTCTTAACTCAATAAAGGTATATAAAAATCCGCTCTTACAAAAAAAAAGGCTGAATACTTCGCAATTCACTTTCAGAAAGAATATTAAAAAGTACCATCGAATAAAAGAAAAATTTTGATAAAAACAAAAAAGAAAAATGCCATTACTTCATTCCAATATGTCTTGCAAGCAAGAGACAATAGTGTAAGAGGTTGGCCAAACAGGAGGAGGAGGCAAATCTGTAAAGAGCTCGTGTTGTAAAAGTTCCTCCGCAGAGGCGCGCTTATGAAAGTTAAAATTCAGAAGTGGTTTTATTAATGAAACCCATATATTTCCTTCCTCCTCATTGTTAGTAAAATTTTCTCTTATACGAGAAAAAATCGATGCGTCGTGTGTTAATCCTAAAAGAAATTGTGTCACGCGTGGGGGACATTCTTCAGGAATATCAGTGTCATGGAGTTGTCCTATACCCTTTACCGTGTCTTCAAGTTGCTGTTTAATCAATAAAGGACGAAAGTTACCACCTGGTGGCTCCACAGAATACGCAGCAGACCCAGTGATTATCTCAAAAAGAAGGCAACCAAGCGCCCAGTTGTCGACCGACTTGGGTTCAATGCCGCCTAGGTGAAGAAGTACCTCTGGAGGTCTGTAGTTCCTAACACAAATGTATGAACTGTTACACTTTGTAGTAGTAGTGCAACCGCCAAAGTTGGTTATTTTTATAACCGGTTCACTCTCTTGGCAAAATGTCACTGACACTGTATCGGAAGACAAGAACTGATGAGCTATGTCACTGTTGTGAAGAAAAGCAATTGTCTGGATTAATTGGTACGCCAGAACACGTTTCACATCATGATGACGACTACTCTCAAGTTTCAGGTACTGGTTCAACGTCATACTGGATTCGTTTGCATTCAAAGGATAGGAGAGAATGAGACTACTTGGCGTCGCGCTCCCGTTGGCATCAGGACTCTCAGCATTCTCGTTGTATGATTTTATTTTGGGATGCGCAATATACGGACACGCTGTTTCACGCAAGAAGGAGAGCACTGCTAACGTACGCTGCATTCGGCTGAGAGAGAGCTCCCACACCTCACAGCTCATCTATAGTGCCTCAAAACCACGTTGATGTGCACGAATAAAGAATAATAAAATATCAAAGCACGACGCCTTTTTAAAAATGAAACACACAACTGGCAATAAAAAAAGAAAATCTAAAAAAGTCAGAAAAAAAAAATATAATAACTTAAAGAAAAAAAGAAGATATCATTCGAACAAAAAGAAAAACGCACAAGGTGAAATAGGTAATAACAATAACACCCACTTAAAAGTCAAAAAAATTTGATGAAAAAAAAATGAATATAATCGGCAGAACACATACCAATATTCTAAAATACTAGTAATTTCGTTTACTGCTGTGCGTTGTAAAGATTCTTTCTTTTTTTTACTCTTGGGGTTGTCACACTTACCATGCACATAGACGTATAAAAATGCATATATATATATATATATATACATATATATATATATATATATATGTTTCCCAAGGTAAGAAAATATTATAATCCCCTTGATATTCGTAAAGACTATCACGGTCTAACAATATAAGTTACATTAATCAAGGTAACCGACGTCAGAAAAAGAAAACTGATTCAATCACTATTACCCTGTACGTCATACTATTCGAGTGACCTTGTAGCCTGCATGATACGGCACAAAAATGTCAAGACACAGGACTTCCACTTTCGTGTATCGCGAAGAAATTCCGCGGAAAGGTAACGGTGCCCGTCAGTGCTGCGAAGCATAATACCTAGCAAGAGAGTCGTCCAGCGAACTTGGGAGCTGTTCAATAGTTTATCAAAATCTATCTCATTGTCGTCACCTAGATCTTCCTTGGGTAAGAATGGCCGTATTCGTGACGCATAAAACTCTGGATCCTCCATAATGGCGTTGTGCACAAGTGAAGAGCCCAGAAGCTCCCCAAGATCAATGTCCGTTGCGGTGCTCTCCTCGCGAACTTCTGTTATAATTTTTTGTAGTGTAGGTAAGGTAATTACAGGGGGTCGTCGTGAAGCCCCAAGGCGCTCGTGTTTGCTCAATAATTGTTGTATACGTTTCATCACAAAACTATCTTGCTCTGTCAACGCAGACTGCATCCAAAAAAAACAAAGGTGCTTACCATGATCGATGTCAAAGAGCATAACCCTTCCTGTTTTGCACTGCTCCACCCATGAGACGACTACTTTGCCAGGGGGCAGTGCGATACGCTGTCTCTCTTCTCCCTCCGTGGTGAGCCAACACAGCTCCACTAGCCGCATCATAGAATCTCGTAAAATGCATAAAAAGCCCTTTTCCAAGTTGGGTCGAACAATCCCTCCCTCCAGTGTCATGGTACCCGCCGGGATTCTAACAAATACCTCTTTAAGGAATGCCGCTTCGCCTCCGATCATCGAGACAGCAACGACAAAGACCTGAGACGACACACACACAAAAAAAAAAAAAAGCGGTAAAAAAATAAATAAATGAAAGTTTTACTTTACTATTCTTTCAGACCTTGATATCGTTATGAAGTCAAAAGGAAAAAAAAAAAAAACAAGAAAAGTGAAACAAGAAAAGGTGAAAAATCAAAGAACATAAATAGATGGACACACGTCGAAGATCTAAGTACAAGACACGTTCCTAAAAAAGGGTACGTTTTGTTGTCCCTTCTTATTTTATCTTAAGAATATATATGTATATATATATATATATATATATATAGTTTTTTTTTTTTTTTGAGGGGTAGTCTTTGGTTCTCTCAGTTTCTGTTGCACTTCGCACCACTTTCTCCCTCTCCTTGATCAAGGATAAGGTGCCAGGAAACTGACATCGGGTACCGACTGCTGAGGCGATTTCTGCCAGCTGCTGTGTGTGTGAAGACCATCATTCATATCATTACGACGAATCGTTTCCCTCCAAATTCCTTGACGGAAGTATTTCGTATTTTGAGAGAAGCGCCATGGTGTTCCATTGCGTGGGTTATGACCGACAAACTCTGTGAGTTTCGGACCTCGTTGCAATTCATCAATAAACATATAACGCATTCGTGTCCAAGGGCGTGGAACGAGAGGTGACTCCGCTAAACCGCACTTCATACCATATCGACGAAGCGTCTCACGAACCGGTTCATGGCGCCTCACATTCTCACTATTTGGTAATTTATTATAAAGCAACCCACCCGGACGAAGCTCGCAAAACAATGTGCATTGCTCGATAGCATCCATTCCGAGACGTAAATCGAATTCACCACCTTTCCCTTGTAAATCCCACGCATCGTCAGGCACAAAATGTGGATTCAACACAACAGGAATATTCTGTCCAGTGATATATAAAACAACAGGGCCAGCCATAATAGCTTTTTGAATTGACGATCCTTTCTCATGCTTCCCCTTCATTTCTTTATTGTACGCCGGTGGAGAATGGACAGGCTCCTCTACATAGTACCCAGTTGGCAATCGGGCAGAAGGACTTCGAAGCTGCTCCAACCAACTCAGTGGAAGAACAGTTTTGCTAACAGTGGGATCCACAACTGCCTCTTCCACACGAATAGAATGCTTGTGATCCCGCGACAACACTTTATAATCAACAAGCATTTCTCCACCCCTCATCCGAAAGGGAATTAATCGCGATACACGAAACATTAACCCACCCTTACTACCTCACCTAAACATAAAAATTTAAAAAAAAAAAGACAAAAAGTAAGCAAAATGAACACATATACGTCTGATTAAAATATAAAAATATAATTAAGACGGCCGAACAAAAAAAAAAAAAAATTCAATCAATTCCAAAAATAAAAAAATCCTTCAGACATGAAAAGATAATAAAAAAAAGAATTTAACCAACAAACAAAAAAAAAAAAACCTGAAAAATAAAGAAAAAAATGTACGTAAAAAAAAAATGCAAACTAAAGAATAATTCTAAAATGTATCTTGGACCATAAAATATGTGCTCTAAAACGTTGCGATTCCAGGAAATATCCAATCACTGGTCTTAATACGGTCATCACTTGCCTGGGAATTGGGCATTCTTCTGCTGCTCAAGGAGCTCAGAAAATTTGGACTTGAAGTGTTCAGAGTGCTCGTGCATTTTCTTGTTGAACTTGTCTGTGTGCTCCTGAATCATCTTCTCGAACTTCTCGTAGTGCTCCTTCATTTCGGGCGACAGGGTGCTCTCGTCCGGCTTGTCGGCGAAGAACTTCTTGTTCTGTTCCTCCATCTTCTTCGCAAACTCAGCATCAAGGCGGTCAAGCTTTGCAGAGAATTCTTCAAGAGTGGTGGCCATCTTTGCGTTAGAGTTTTTTTAAATCTCTCAGCGTAAAAAAAAAAAAAGTAAGCGTAGTCAACAACAAAGAAAAAAAAAGAAGGAAAAGTAAAAAGGTAATTTTAAGTCAACTCAATCTACTAAACAAAAAGAAATATTTGCCAAATTAGCAGTTAAAGTCTTCAAAATGGACGCAACTACAACATCAAAAACAAAAAAAAGCAATAATAATAATAATATACAATTTATTTTAAACATATATATATATATATATCGACAATGTATTCATTGCTTTCTACCTGTCGTAAAATAAAAGGCTAAAACATCTACATCTTTTTCTCTAACATAGATGAAAGAAGACATAAAAAAAAAAAGGGAAGGTTATTGGTTTTTGTTTCTTACTTGCCCGGGAATTGGGCATTCTTCTGCTGCTCAAGGAGCTCAGAAAATTTGGACTTGAAGTGTTCAGAGTGCTCGTGCATTTTCTTGTTGAACTTGTCTGTGTGCTCCTGAATCATCTTCTCGAACTTCTCGTAGTGCTCCTTCATTTCGGGCGACAGGGTGCTCTCGTCCGGCTTGTCGGCGAAGAACTTCTTGTTCTGTTCCTCCATCTTCTTCGCAAACTCGGCATCAAGGCGGTCAAGCTTTGCAGAGAATTCTTCAAGAGTGGTGGCCATCTTTGCTTAGTTATAAATTGTAGACTTTTTTTTTTTTTGCTGTTGTTATTGTTTAAAGTTACACTTTTAAAAAAGAATGAAACATTAAAGAAACGGTAAAACGTGATGGAAATAGGGAGGCGAAAAGAAAATGTTTAAAAAAAATGAAAAAAAAAAAGACAATATGAATGTAATTAGATACTTGTCCATGAACTTGGAAACAAACTCCAAATAATTATATAGATATATGGATATAATCGTTTGAATTTAAACAGGAGATTCTTTCGTAACGTTTGGGAGCAGCAGATTCCCAAACCTATCCACAAACCCCGCCACCTTCCCCCCGCTTACCTCCACCACACGTGCGAGGGCCTCCAAGACCTCATGTTTCTTTGCCAACTCAAAATTCCCACCATCGAGACAAATCTCCGGCCGTGCGTGGCGCACGTGCAGCCAAACCGTCCCGTCCTTTCCCTCCAACGCCACGCGTCCCCGTTCGAGGAGCGCCTCGGCGGTTTGGGCATCGACACACACACTCCACTCCCCCTCACAGAGCGCGCGGAGGGAGCGGAGTTCGCCCAACGTGGCGCGTCGAATGCCGGCGGCGATGGCATCGAAACACCCGCCCGCATACGCCGCGTTCGGCTCAAATGCGCCGACAAGCCGCAAAGTGGTCTCTCCCGATGCGGCGACATCCGCCTCAAGGCTCCCCGCGCACACCCGCGCACGTTTCGGGCGCTTTGAGGGAAACTTTAAAAGCGCCGCATACGCCCGTCGCCCATCCGCCTCTCCGTCGGATGTGGCGGAGACGTTTGGGCCAATCGCTTTCATTTCTGTGCGAACGCCGTCCACGAAGAGATCCGCCTCCCGCGCGGCGTCGGCGGCGTGTTTGGTGCTGTAATCGACCAACGCCGCGCCGCTTGAGGCGTTTGGGGTCGTAATGAGAAGCGCATTCGTCACCGAACGTCCGCCCGCGTGGGAGCGGATGTAGTCATAGAACCCCTCCGCCTCAATGTGAAGAGGAATGGATGTGATGAGGAGGCGGTATGGCATTTTTTGTTTGTTTGTTTGGGGGGGGGGGGAGCGGCTGTTTTCGAAAATGGATGGGAAAGGATTGTGTGCGCAAAGGGAAAGCGGCAAGCAGCTCTTGCGAAAAATGAAATATATATAAAAATATATATATATATATACCAAAAAAATAACATTGGCACGGGGAGAGGTTTTGAATGAATACATATAAGAGATGAACAAAAGAAGAAAAAGAAAGAAGGAAAAGGAAACGAATTGACATGTAAAAAAAAAACAGAGATATAAGAAAAGTTTAATTGAAGAATGGTTATGGGAAACATAACACAAAACGAAAAGAAAGCAAAAACAGACAGAACAGAAAAAACAAAGAGAGAGAGAGAGAAAAAAAAAAAAGCGATTTTATCATTAAGGAAAAGCAAATGATGTAGAAAAGCGAAGTTTCTTTTTGTTTTATTTTGTACGTACAAAAATACCGTAGCAACTCCATTCATTTTTTTTTGTTGTTGTTGTTCTCAAAAACAATAAAGGTGAATCACAGCACCAACCGCCATGGAAATCGTGGAAATGACTCCCTTTCTCTCCTTTTTTTCCCCTTCAAAAAAAAAAAAAAGAGAAAAAGAGACAAAAACAAAACCAAGAAGTGCAAAAGAAGTACAGTAATATAAAATATTGGAAAGTGTAGAAAGTTCAAAGAATTCCTTTGTCCCGTTGTATCGAAACACGAAGATTCATTTTCAATAGTGTTTTCTATTCATTTTCCTCTTTCTTTTTTTTTTCTTTTTTGTCAACAAACGGCAACAAAAAAAAAAAAAAGAAAGAGGAACAAAAAACAATTCTCATTTACTCCCCTGTAAAATGTGGGCTTTCATTTATTTGTTTGTTTGTCTTTTATCTCTCCATTTTCTTTTCCCATTCCCTCTTCCCCGTTCTCCTCGTCCTCCTTTTTCACATTGTCTGGCCCAACTCTCCGACTTTTCCTGAGAAAACATAACACCGAAACAAACACAAATATATATATATATATTTTTTATGCGTATTTTTGCGCCGGAAAACGCACACACACACAGACACACATATTTCAGCGAGACTCTCCTTGTTGTATTTGTTTTCCTTCTCTTTTATTTATTTGTTGTTTTGTTTGTTTTGCGTTTGTTGTCAATACATTTTCCTCTTTTCTTTCATCCCCTCGTTTTTTTTTCTTTTTAGGTTTTCTCCTTTTTGATATGTTTTTTTTTTCCTTTTTTCCGTTCCTTTTTCCAATATTTTTCCCTTTTATTTTTATTTTTTCTTTCTCTTCGATTTTCCCATTTCGTTTTCGTCTTTTAAACGCCTCATCCATTACTGAAAACTCCGTCAAAGTCAACGCAATGAGAAAACAGCAAATCATCAAAAAGCACAACAAACAAACCAAAAGTTCATTACGTCATCGTAAAAAAAGAGGAAATAAGTGGGAAGAGAAAACATTCCATTCGCATAAAAGTAAAAAAAAAAAATTGAGTGGGAAACGTGAAAGAGAATTCCAAAAAAAGAAAAGAAAGGAAAAGAAGAAAAAAAAAAACAAAAAAAAAAAACGGCGTGCACTTCAGAAAGAATCAAAAGTCACAATACGCACAAATTTCCCCTTCAAAAAAAAAAAAGAAAGAAAGAAAAAATGAAAGACATAAATTTTAAAAATTCTTTACGCGTCCATTTGTTTTTCTTTTCTTCTCTTCTTTTGGTATAAAATTCTCAATTGTTAAATGTTTTCTATTCCCTTTCTGTCTGTTCTTTTTTGCTTTTTTTTTGTCATTTCTCCCTTTCTTTTTTATTTTGTGATACTTTTATGTTTTTCCTTTTATAAAATCTAAACAAAAACAGAAAAACACGTTTATCTTTCGTCTTCATTTCCTCCTCAGTTGTGTATGAGTGTCTAACTTTGTTCAAAAACAAAAAAGAAAAAAAAAGGCATAAAACAGAAAAAGAAAAAAAAAGGGGGCGGTTTTGTGAAAAAGAAATGGAGAAGACGAAAAAAAAGGAAAAAAAAAAAGACGAATCGCTTCAAAGAAACACAATGAAAGAGGTACAGAAAAACCTCTCCAATCCTTCTCTCTTCACCAAAAAAAAGAAAGAAAAGGGAGTGAGTAAACATGTTTTAGTATTTTTTCTTTTTTAATTTTTTCTTTCATTCTCTTTCTTTTTTTTTTATTATTATTTGTTTTCTCATATCGCTGTGTTTTGTTTTATGAATTGTGACATTCTCTTGTTTTGGTTCTTCTCGTTGTCTTTGTTGATATTCATTTTGTTTGATTGTTTGCGTTCCTTATCTTCTGTTGTTGTTTTTTTCTTTCTTTACTCTTTTTTTTTTTTGTGTGTGTGTGTTTTGTTATGTGTGTGAACAATACATTTCCTTTTCTTCTCAATAACATTTAAAATAAGAATGGAAAAAAAAAAAACAATAACGTTTCTCTTCATATATATATATTTATATATATATATATATATATATATATATATATATATAAATCCTTTCCACACTTAATTCTCATTTCTTTTTTTCATTCTTTTTGAAATTCCTTCTCTATCCATTTTTCTTTTAATTATTTTTCTTTGTTTTCTCTTTCTTTTCTTGTCAATAATGGAAAGGAGAACAGAGTTGTTTTCACAAATTCCTCATTTATTTCTGCACATATTTCCATTCAATGAGGAAAACCTCATACACATTTACACTTTTTTTCTTTTTTCTTTAAAATGTATGTGTAAATACGTGTGCGTACAAACGTACAATTCTTTTTTGTTGTTGTTGTTTATTTAATTCCCCTTTACACAACACGTTGAATATAACGAAAGAGAAACAAATACAAAATAAATAAAAAAAGATCTTTTGGATAAATCGAAGGAAAGAAAGAAAGAAAAGAAAAATTGACAGGAAAATCTTATTTAAATTGCGCACACACACAAAAAAAAAATAAGTATTCATAAATCTTCGGAGATTTTTTTGACGACGTTTTGCATTTTTGAGCCCATTTTTTTTTTTTCTTTTCATTTTACTTTTACTTTTTTTTTCTTTTTTTTTTTTTGTTGTTCACACATTTTGGGGGGGCTTTTTTTGATTCCATTTGTTTTTTTTTTCTTTTTCGTTTGTAAAATGTGTGATTATTTCCCCCTCAAAAAAGAAAAAGAAATGAAATGAAACACACACAAAACAAAATAAATAATAAAAAAAAATTGAATTGCAAATAACAAAAGACAAAAAATGTGTTCAAAACAAAAGCGGTTTTCACTTTTCTAATGTTTCTTTCTCTTTTTTCCTTTTTTGCCCAAAAATGAAAGAAAAGCAAAAAACAGTCCAAACAAACCGCAAAACAAAACACTTTCAAAAAGAATAAAAACAAAACTGTATGACAACGAAAAATGAGAAATCCAAAAAAGAAAAAAAAAAAGAGAGAGAGAGTGTGTGTAAAGCAAACGCCAAATATAACAAAAAAAAAGCAAAAAACCAAATGGAAAAGTCTCATTAAATAAAGGAGTCTTTTCAAACACACACACACACACAAACACATCCGTCTCACTTCCTCTCCGATAAACAAAAACAAACAAACAAAACATAAAAAAGAGAAAAAAAAAACACCAACAGAAAAGCAAAAAAAAAGTGCTTTACAAAAGTCAAACTTTTCATTTTTCACAAAACTGTTTTCTTTTTCTTTTTGTTTTCTTTTTTATTTTCTGAATATGTTTGTGTTATCCGTTTGTTTGTTTGTTTCTTTTTTGAGCATCTTAAATCAAGACGCCTCTTCATCTATAATTTGTTTTCTTTTTCATTTTTTCTTTGTTTTTGTTCATTTTGCGTTTCTTCTTTTCTGCCATAAAAAACAAACAAAAAAAAAAAGAAAAAAAAAGATGTTTGTGATTTTTTTTTCTTCTTTTAAGTATTATTTTTCTTCTCTTAAAGACAGATGACACTCATTCCTTTCCTTGGAATTCTCATTTCCATCTTTACTCTTTTTGCATCGCAGCGTTTCTCTTTTTTCAATTACCTCTTTTTCTTTTCTTTTCTCCTTTCGTTTCCTTTTTCCATCTTTTTGTTTTCTTTGTATTTTTTTTTGCCAAAATTCTCTTTTCTCTTCGTCTGTTTCTTTTTGTTCTTTGATTTCTGTCCTCTTTTAGTCGCTTTCACCCCCAAAACTTCCCCTTTCATTCGCATTGTTTTCTCAAAAGCTTTCCTCATTTTTGTATTTTCTTCATTTTTTTTTGTCTTTTTATAAATATAAAAATAGTAGTAATAATAAAAATTCTTTCTCCTTTTCTTGTTTTTTTTTTTTTCCCCCTCTGTCTTTTCCCCATTCATCCCCTTCCTCTCCGCATCATGCACGAACTCCATTCAAAGTAATCATAAAAATAATAATAATAATAATAATAAAAACAATCATTCATTTAAACCTTCTTTTTCTCTCCTCCTCCCCCCTCACCCTTCTGTATTTCCTCAGCTATTTCATTCATCTTTTTTTTTTTCTTCTTCTCTTTCCTGTTCCTTTTTTTCTTTGTTTTTGCTTTCTTTGTTTGTTTGATTGTTTTTTTTTTTGCTTTTTCTTTTGTTTTTCACTTCTTTTTGTTTTGTTTTGTTTTTCTTGTTTCTTCTTTTCCTTTTTCCCTTCTTAAAGCTTTCCCTTCCCTTCCCTTCCTTTCCCCCACTCTCACACATTCACACACGCACCGCGTTCACTTCCTCCCTCCCCCCTTCTCACGATGTGGCTTTATTGTCGAGGCGCACATTCATTGCCCGGTTGGCCATTTCGATCCCGTCAAACTCCTCTATAGCCACGCGCGCCTCCTCCTCCGACTTCATCACGACAATTCCCATTCCCCGACTCTTTCCATTGCGTCCCATGATGATCTCCGCGCGGTCGACGTTCCCCACCTGCTGAAACGTCTCCCGCAGTGCGCCGTTGGTGCAGTCAAATGGCAAATTCGACACAAACAACTTCCGCCCCGCCTCATTCACCTGTTGGCTGCGTGGTTTAGGAACGGCCTCTGTCATCTCGTTGAGTCCCGCCGCGTTCGCCTCCTCCGCCATGGCCGCGTAGCCGCCGCGCGCGACGAATGCGCCGCCGCGTGCAAAGCTATTCGCGCCGTACGCCGCATTCGGCGCGGGGGCGCTCGTGTAGCCGCGGAAACGCGCCTGCTGCTGCTGCTGCGCCTGCTGCTGCCGCTGCTGCTGGGCCTGGCGGTCGTACGGCGGCATCATGTCGCGCTGCACCAGCGCCGGGCGCGGGCCGTCGTCGAAGAGGCGGACAATGAGGCGGCGGCCCTCGAAGTCCGTCTCGTTGTACATCTGAATCGCCCGCTGCGCGCCGTCGGCGGTGGCCATCGTGACGAGCGCCGACCCCTTCGGGCGGCCCATTCGGTCGGCGATGAGATCGGTGTAGCGTACCTTTCCGGCGTTGCGGAAGTGATCCTTCACGTGCTGCCACGGGGTTTGAAAGGGTAAGTTGCCAACAAAGAGGACGTTTCCCTGATTCTGGCGACGATCCATCTCACCACCCTCCTGGGGGCCACCAGAGGCAGAAGAACGATCTTCAAACATGAGAATGTACTTCTATAATCCTTAATTTGTGTGGTTGTGGTTGTTTTCCGTTTATTTACTTCCTCGTCAATGCCTTCGTTGTTTTTTTGGTTTTGGTTTTGGTTTGACTCTTTTCGCTGCTCCTCCTTTATCGGTAGTCCTTTGTAGAAGAAACGAACCGCACAGACTCTTATTACCGTTTAGTTTTTATTTCTCTTCCTCGCCTCTTAACACACTCACACACACGTCAACTACTCTTCGTTTCAAGAAATTTACTTTTTTGGGTTTTTAACAGTAAGGCAAATTAGATAGACATACAAATAGATGACACAAGAAACATAGACCAACGAAAGAAAAGAAAAAAAAAAAGAAGAAGAGAAGAAAATGTGTAAGTGTAGAGCGACAAAGTCAGACCTACAAACGTACTATATATATATATATATATATATATATATATATATATATTCAAAAAGAAGAAAATATGCATCTTTTCGTTTTTGTTTTTTAATGTACCAAAAAGAAAATAAAAGTAAAAACAAAAAAAAAAAGATAGAAGCAAGCAACGCGTTCATTCCTCACCACCGTGAACCATAATTCACGGCAATAAGAAAACAAAAAACAGCACAACCAAAAACAAAAACATACATACATACATGTATATCATGTTCTTCACTCACTTCTAGTTGGGAACCTTCACTTTGCCTTCACGCACCTTATCCTGAATCGCCTGAGGGCTCTCGCCGTCAATGGTGCACCCAATCGACACGGCGGTGCCGAGAACCTCCATCACGACGGACTTGAGGTTCGCCCCCATCGACTTGGATTGCGCCTCCTTAGCGATTTTGATGACCTCCGAGAAAGCGATGTTTCCGTCGTGTTTAATGTTCTTCACCTTCTTGCGGTCGCGCGGCGGCTCCTTAAGGGCGCGGATCAAACGCGACGCCACGGATGGCGTGACGATTACTGTCGCGACACGATTCTTCACCTTCAGCTCGCACGTGACTTTGAGACCCTTCCAATCCTTTGTGGCTTTGGCGATGTCCTCACCGATCTTTTTGGCGTTGAGGCCGAGCGGTCCGACTTTGGGGGCCAACGACGCCGTCGCCGCCACCTCTCCACCCACGGCACGCACAATGACGGTGATCTCCTGGTTAGGATCGAACTTTGGAGGCATGACGTATTCCCTTTTTGGGGTGTTTGTGTGTGTTTGGGGGGTTTTAATGAGGAAGAAAAATAAAAAAAAGGGTAAAGGAGAAAAGTGAACGTAGCATGTAAACAGCACGGCATCATAAACAAATGGAAATGTCAAATATATAAGTGTATGTTTTCGTTTTTCTGTGTTTTTGTCTTCATTCTTTGTTGGAGTGTTATCACGCAACCTAATAGTTGTATGAATTTATTTTGGGTCTTTCTTTTTTGTTATCGTTGATGTTGATGTTGTCTTTTTCTCCTTTTTTTTTTTTAATATCGTTCCCGTTCTCCCTTTGCTTTGCATTGCTTTTAATGTATAGTAGTGTGTTTCAAAACACACAATAAAGAAATATATATATGCATATATATATATATATATATATATATGTATACATATGCATGTATATATATATACATATGTATTTATCGCCACAGCAGCGACATACCTTCAAGTAGGTCAATGGAACCGCTGCTGAACTAAAAAGATAATAGTAATAATAGAGCAACAAAAACAAAAGTGAAAATCCTCTCGAAGAATTTTGTATAACTTATGTAATATCACAGAAAACATTCATATCACTCATTGAAGAAAATTTACACAAAAACTCTCACTTTCCTTTCTTCTTTTTTTCCCTTCTTGGGAAGAGAGAGTTCAGTTCTTGGCGCATTACTGAAAAAGGAAATTTTAATAGCAAACTCCATTGGCAAAGGGAGAAGCTTTCCTTTACATATATATATATATATATGTATTTATTTATATATACATTATTCATGGAAAGAGAATATGAAAATATAAAGAAATACAAGCAATCCTATAAAAACTAAAAAGGAAGAGAAAATGCAAACATGGTGAATTTACCATTTTTATCTTCTTTTCCTTTTTTTTTCACTCCCTTGTCCTCCCCTTCACTTCTTTTGGTTCTTTGATTCCTCTTTTTTTTTTTTTGGATGTTTACGCTTTTTTCTTTCTTGTTTCTCCTTTGAATAAATGTAATTATAAACATATAGCAAAAAAGAAAAAAAATCTTTTCTCTCATTCACCTTTGTTTTCTCTTCTTTTTTTGTTGTTGTTTCTTCCTCCCTTCATTGCATCGTTTTTTGTTTTTTTGTTTTTTCGTGCGCATGTGGACAAAAATCGGAAGGAGGTACCTGAAAGGAGTGAAGGGAAAGTGAGGGCTTATGTGCAAACGGGTACAGCTTCAGCTGTCTCCTCCTTTACCTCCCCCATAAGTATTTGCTGTGACACATCTTGCAATTTTTCAAAAAGAAAAGGCATTGACCACGAGAAGGCGTTCATAAAATTGGGAAGCAAGTAAGGGTGTGGTACGGCGTCGTATTGCCGAACACGAAGCATCTTTTGATTAATTTGCAGAAATGATGCTCTATTTTCATACGTGTCGCAGTAGTTTGGTGCAGAAAAGATACAAATGACAGTAGGGAATCCCGACTCCTCTGATTTTCGAAACATCCGAAACCCCTCATCCTGGGCCTCGTGTGCACGAATGACACACAGCAATTCATTACCTGAGAGGAATTGCTTTACAGCACTGCTTGAGTACACAAAGGAGCAACCGCGGAGCTCGTTGTGCAGAAAAAGGGCGTCGGGGCACATTTGCTCCTCCTCAATCTCCATCGGGTCCGACCAGAGAAGATCACACATGGGTCCCGACGTCGGCGGCTCCCGCACGCGATCAATACCGTGAATGTCATCCATTGTTTTAATGTGTGGTGAAATACCGCCGTGTACGCAGAGAAATATGCCCGATACAACGGCAGCCAATGGAAGACGATCAAATGCACTTTGAAATGCCTCATACACAACTTCACCATACTTGTGTAGACACTCCTCACGAAAGTTAAAGTGTGAGGCGAGTTGGCGGCACTCGTGGTTGCCGCGCAGCATCCAGAATTTGGTCGGGAAGCGCAGTTTATATGCAAATAGAAGAAGTGTCACCTCGCATGAAAATAGGCCGCGGTCCACGTAATCGCCAAGGAAGAGATATTGTGTGATACCCGGCGACCCCCCAAGTCGCAGCAACGTTAGCAAGTCATAGTATTGTCCATGAATATCCCCACATATGGTAATGGGATCATCTAGACGAAGCACATTCGGCTCCATTTCAAAGAGGGCTGCGGTGGCGTTGATAATGGTCAAGGCATCATCTTGCGTTACGATACCACCGGCCTCAAAGTGGTGCTTCAGCGCTTCCGTATCGGGAAGTGGATGTGTGAGGGAGTCAATCTCTGTTAACTCCTTGGGAAATAGGCGATCCTCTGCAATGGGGTGTAACGGGGGAGCTGGGACAGAAGGCACACCCCGTTCAGAAGACATCGCACTAAATCTACAAACAAAAACAAAAACAAAAAAGGAAAGGGGATTAGGGAAATGAAGAAAAGATGGTAGCAACAACAAAAAAAAAAAAATTAGAACGCCCTATCAAAATATCAACATACATTCTTATCAAATAAGAGATTAATCATCATCTTAATAGTAATACACTTAGTATAGAAGAAAGGCGACCCTGTAAAAACAACGACAAGACACAAGAAAAAAAGCAGAGGAAAATCCAAAAGCCTTCTTTAGTTCTTGTTTAGCTGGTTGTGCATCATAATTTTTTTTTTTTTCTTTTGTGTGTGTGTGTGCATGTGCGTGTGTGTTGAGGTCTTATTTATTTTGTGCGCGTATTTGTGTGTCCGCATGAGTTCACTTTTTTGCGAATTCCACTTACGCCTTCTTCCGCGCCTTTTCCTCCTCATTCTCCTCCTCTGGGACTCGTTCCCTAATGATTCCGTCGCCATCGACACTGTAAAAGTGTGACTCATGTCGCCACACATCATGTGCGGCGTAGAACTCCGAGTCATGTCTCGTTTCCGTTGTACGATTCACCACAAGTGCTGCAGGTGGTTTGGGGCCAAAAGTGTATGGAATACGGTCAGGATAGGGCCACACGCAAGGCGGTCGGTACTCACGTCGGCAAACGGCACGACTGGATGCTTCCAAAAAGTTTTCCACCGCCTCATCGAGTGAGACAGTGAGCTGCGGGTAGCAGTCAAGAACCGATGAGAGAAAAACCTCCCCATACTGTTTTTCTTTTGATAATATAAAAGTGAAAGTAAACGGTGATGATGGGGCACCATCTTGTGGTGGTGGTGCTCCTTGAGTTTGCTTTTGTTCTTCGTGTTCGTGTAAAACTTCACAAAAGCGACGTGTGGCAGTCTTTATGAGTCCGGTTAAGACATCACGAAGAGAACTCCACACCCGCGAGACCTCCGCATCGCTGGAGAAGTAACTCCATACCTGACTTGCAAAACTCGCAGAGGAAAACTGCTCGATGCCAATCACCGCACTCGAGTAGGCATTCACACGGTACACGTACAACACGGCTGTCGGATTACACTGCAGTAATAACCACATACGCACCACCTCCCATTTACTAAACATTTCATAGTGCAACGTCGTTGGGTCGTCGGGGATGGAATTGTATCCCTTGCAATTATACTCCATTTTCACCACACGAAACACAGGATGTTGTCCATTAATATCAAAATGACAGTTTGAAACGAGTTGAAAAGCGAGAAACTTGTCAAATGTCACCTCCGACACACACTTCCCTCCGCTTGCGCAACGGCTGTTCGTTGGGAGTCGCACCTCCGCCTCGATTAAGCGTTTCAACACCGCCGCATTGGTGTTGCGACGCGTCTCCAACGCACCAGGAAGTGGCTTTCCGAGAGAAATATCCACCCGACGCGCCGTTTCGTTCCAAACACACACAACTGGTAGACGACACCCCGCGTGTGCCCCGGCGAGGTGCGCGGTCGCCAATTCAACGAGCGCCGACTTACAAACACGCAGCGCACACGACACCCCTGGCACCACAGACGGCGCCAAAACGGGCGGCAACGGCAACCTCTCCTCTCCCCCTGTCTTGGGGTGCAGCGACGTCGCCCACCCATCAAGCTGCCGTGTTGGGAGCGGCAGTGAGGGCGGCACCAACGCCGATGGAAAAAGGCGCGGCTGTCCATTCGCCTCGCGGTGCTGAAGTGTGGCGCCTACCCCACGCACCGCCGCCTCCCGCGTAAAGGACGTTAACACCCCACGCGGCGCTTCATGGCTCGCCACTCCCTCCCCGTTCCCGCGCGGCGGCCGCCGGACATCTGCGATGGCCGCCTTTTCATGTGCGATCGCCACCGGTGGGGTTTGGAGGAGTGGCACGAGGCGGGAGGTGAGCCGCGCGCGCCACCAACGCCGCGCGTACGTCTCGACATGGGCGTCCATGTAGTTGTGATTTCCGCACACGCGGTGGGTGGCGATGTTGCCGTCCCCCTGTCGGTTGGCCCCCGCGTCCATCTTGCACTGCGCACACCCGACCGCCTCTTCCATAAACTTGCGCAGGTAGAGCGTCTGCTCGCGCGCGGCGAGGTCGAGGACGGCGTGCAGGTCGGGGTACCCCTCCGCCACGCGCGGGACGAGGCCGGTGCGCATGTGCGTCGCCACCCAAGCGCGGTAGTGCATGTGCTGCCCGCGCGTCAGGGCGGAGACGCAGCGCGAGAGACGGCGCGTCGCGTTCGCCCGCAGCCCCTCGAGGGCGGCGGTCTCGTCGAGGCGGCGGCGCGTGTCCGACTCGATCGCCTCCGCGTCGTCGAAGCGGTCCGCGAGGTGCGCGGCGGTGAGGGCGGTGAGGCGGTCGCGGAGGGCCGCGTGCGTGCGGTGGCGGCGAAGGGACGCGAGGGTTGCGGTGGCCGTTGCGGGGGGGAGCGCCAACGTCGAGGACGCGTCGAGCAGAAGGCGGTGGCCGTCCAACGCGGGGGAGGCGGCGGGGGACAGAAGGGACGCCAACGGGGGGAAGCCGCGCGCGGGGGGGGAAGGGGGGAGATGAAAGGGGGGAACGAGGGGGTCCACGTCCTCCACGCGCGGTTGCTTGAGGGCGGGCGAAGAGGGCATAGTGCAACTCTCCATAAAACGGGAAGAAGAAGAAGAAGAAGAAGAAGAAGAAGAGTAGAGGAGGAGGAAGAGAAGCAAGGAAACAAAAATATCAATATAAAGAGAAGAATAACACCACCAGAGTGAAGGAATACATAAATATGTATATATATATATATATATATATATATATAGGTGTGTGTGGAAAAAAATATAAAAAAACAGACACGCTGACAAAAAGAAGAGAAAAAATAACAGGCGAACAACAACAAAAAAAAAAAAAACATCCCATAGAGGTGAAACAAGGAAAGTAATACTAAACAAAAGAAACAGTAAAAAATAAAATGCAATAATATCTTCACATAATTTTTACTGTCATAAGTCTCCGCCGTTCGTTTGACTCCTCCTGTTTCTTCTGCTCTTGTGGTCGTTTACTCAGCGCCTCTATTTGTGTCTCTGCCCACACGCAGAATTTCTCTGCCTCCTCCATGTTTTGTGCGTGTTTGGAGAGACAGCAGAGTCCACTTTGAGGACCGTATTCGCCACTACACAAGTAATAGCCACCCGGCACCATTCCCGTTGGCTCCACACACAGTTTCAACACCGCCTGCGCCGACTCCCACCACGTCTTTCCAATAAGAAGTGAGGGGTAATAAATGAGGTAATCCAACACGGGAATAGGGAATAGATCACGGTAGAGGTGTGTGGTGATGACGCCCGGGTGGCAGCAGGCGACGAATACCTTCCACTGCCGCCCATCCCCGCGATCGGTAAAGCGGCGGAGCGACACCCGGCGCGCGAGCACGGCGGTCCACCACACCACACACAGTTTGGACAGCCCGTAGTAACCGACAAAGTCCCCCCCCGCAAACCCCCCCGGCGTCGGGTCCGGGCGGTGCAATGCCTCGACCATCTCCATCGGCCGGCGCCGCTCCCGCAGGCCGAGGTAGGCGTGGCAGCTGGAGGCGACGTTCACCACGCGCGCGCTCACCCCGCTCCGCCCCGCCGTCTCCTCGAGGAGGGGGAGGAGGAGCGCGGTGAGGAGCATCGGGCCGACCGCGTTGGTCGCGAGCATCTCCTCCACCCCCCCGCAGCGCCGGAGGCGGCGCCGCAGCACCCCGGCGGCGTTGACGAGGAGGGCGAGCGGCAGACGCTCCCGCTGCGCGAGGAGGGCGGCGGCAAAGGCGCGCACGCTGTGCACATCCGCGAGGTCGAGGGGGCCGAGCACGAGGAGGCGGTCGTGAAGCGGCGCGTCGACGCCACAGAGCGCACGCGTCATGCGCCGACGCGCCGCCAGCAGTCGATGCACGTCACGGCCGGCCATCACTACCGTCCAGCCGTGCCGCGCCAACTCCTGCGCAACGGCAAAGCCAACGCCGGAGGACGCGCCGGTGACAAGCGCCACGCGGCCGGAAAAGTCGACCCCACGCGGCCACTCGCACCGACGGCCAGAGGCAAGACCGCGACAGGCAAAGGCACAACTCACAACGGTGACGAGTAACTCACGCCATGTCCAGGCGGACCAAAAGGGGAGATGAAGCACATAGGAGAGGAGGGCCACAGCAACAAAGAACAAACAGGCAAGCGCCGCCAACGCCTCGCTAGAGGCGAGGTGAATCATTCAACAAGGACGAGAATAATAGAGATTAATGTGTGAAAATGTACGTTTATTTATGGTTTATCCCACGCTGTGTGTGTCTCTATGTGTGTGTGTGTGTGTGTTTGACGTTTGTATTTAATTCGTATACCTTTTTCTTTTGCGTGCTGGTTGATTGTGAAAGAATAAAAGTGCAAGTAGAAAAAATAAAATAAATGGTAAGATTAACATACATACATACATATATATATATATATATATATATACAAGTATAGACGCGTATCTTTGCTTTTATGTAAATGTGAAGATAAAAATGAATAATAATAAAAAATGTATTGATCAATAAACTGGATTCGGTGATAGGGTTAGTCGAACAAGATTTTGTGAACACCAAGCATGCCTGTCTCAATAACCATGGCTGCAACGTGCATGAGAGCAGACGCACACATATGTCATTCATATATAAATATAAATACTTATATATATATATATATATATATATATATGTATTGCGAACTAATTGAATTCGCGGCGCATTTGTGCATAATCCCCTTCGTCCCAAACTTCATCCCCTTCTGCGTATGTAAGTGGAGTGGAGGTGTCCAGCAAGCGCTCGATGTAGTGCTCAGGCGTGTACGCGGCCTCATAACGACGTGCGGCCAGACGTCGCATTTCACCCACGTCGTCCTCTTCACTCTCATTATTACTATCATCCTCATTCTCATAGACACTATCATCCATTGCCGACCTTCTTTCCATCCCAATAATATGTTCATCGCCTTCATGTGTGTGGCGCGCATGGCTGTCGATGGAGTTGTCGTTCGTGTCGTGGCCGCCCTCGAGCAAGTCCGCGAGGACATCCGCTGAGATACTCGTCTCCGTGTCGTCCTCCTCGACTCTTTTCTCCCTTTCCGCCGCTGTCGCATCCCTCGAGGCGTTCCCCATGAGAAGAATTTCCCCATAATGCACAAACGGGTCCCCTTCGGCCCCTGACACGGGCAGCTCCACCAGCGGGTCACCCTCCAACACCACACGAATCGGCGTCACTGCCTGCATGTAGCGTTGCAGCGTCGACTGCACCGCCTTTGGCGCACCAAAGGTGATGCAATTCGTCACCTCAAACCCCCTCGCGTGGAGGAGGAGGGCGAGGCAGAGCCCAACCGCGCCGCCCACACCGTGCCCGACCACCACTGTCCCGCGTTGCGCGTGTATGGGCGACTCCGCGAGCAGCGCCTCGCACAGCCGCGAGGCGACGGCGAGGCAGTCCGCGTGCAGCACCGTCCCGCGCAGCTCCTCCGGCTCCGCCACCTCCACCCGCTCCACCTCGGCCCCCCAATCCGGCGCCGCGCCGCGCACGTACACCACCTGTCGCCCAAACGCCTCATCCACCTCGAGCACCACATGCTCGCGGCCGTGCGAGAGGAGGTGCGCCGACACGCCGCCGCGCCCCCCGGCAATTGCCGCCGTCAGCTGCGCCGGCGTAAAGGCGGCGGACGGCCCCCCACTCCCCGCGCCTGACGCGGTGCGGAGGCGATGCAGAGCGCGGAGGCGCTCGCCGTATCCCATGAGGGCGTGCTGCATCACGCGGTTTTGCCGCTCCGAGGTGGCCGCCGCGTCCCCCTCCCGCCGCGCCGCGCGCCGCGCCTCGAAGTCGGCGTAACGCACAAAGTCGCGCTCCACCGCGCGTTGGTACGCGGCGTTGCCGACGCCGGCCGCGAGGACCTGCAGCATGGACGTCCGCGGGCCGCTGCCGGGGGCGGAGAGGAGACTCTCTGTCCAAACCCCGACGCGGCGCAACGCGGCGGCGAGGAAGCGTTCGTATTGGCGCTTCATGGAACGCTCTCCGGACGGTGTCGGGGGGCGAAGCTCGAGGAAACGGCGCCGGTTGTGCTCCGCCGCGGCACGAAAGCGGGCGGAGACGTATCGCGGGAGGCCATCGGTTCGGTGCAATGGGCAGTCACGTGTGACCCGATGCGAGGCGCGAAAAAGGCGACGGTACGCCGCAAGGGTTTCGCTGCGTAAGGCTCTCGAGGTGGACATCTCATGGAAAGTCACGCACGTCCTTGTGTGGTTATGATGACCTTTTTTTCTTTAATTATTTTATGTTTTGTTTTACACTTCCTGACTTCTCTATGCTCCTTCTGAACGGGTTCACGTAAAATTAACAGAGCGGGAAAAAGTTTTTTTCTCCACTCGTCTCCGAGAATATATATATATATATATATATATATATATATATATATATATATATAGAGAGAGAGAGAGAGACCGCTCTTTAGCGTGAAAAATTGAAATAGGAATAAAACAATGAATCATACACGTAACATTAAATACAGCAACAAGAAAAAAATAAAAATAAAGCATCTCTGAATAGATAGAGATATACGTTTTGCGGCTTTTTCTGCTTTTTTGATTATTATTATTATTATTATTATTATTTTATTTTCTACTCATAAAAACAGCGCATTTGCTTCTTCTTTTTCCTAACTCCAATATATATATATATATATATATATATATATATATATGTTTTCTTTTGACCTCACCTGTATTCCGTACGAGTCACATATATAGCACTGACACAACAAAAACCAAACAAAGAAAAGCCACCATGGAAAGCAACAAGAAGAAAATAATAATAACAATAATAATAACCACAACTAAAAAACCTATAATAGCAATAATAATGATAACCTTAAACGAAGCTACGATGACAACACCTTCTGTGTCTTTGCCTCGTGCAACCACTCTTCCTGACCCTCCTCCGCGAGTCCGACGAGTTGTTTCCCCCACTCGACCACACTCTCCGCCTCCTCCAGATCCCATGCGTAGCGGAGGAGTGAGGCCCGTGTTTGATTCCCACACTCCACAAAGTACGGACTCACCGCCCTCTCCTCCGTCTCCCCATCAGGCGTGATGAGGCGGAGTTCGTCCACCCCACACATGGCGCAGTGCAGCGTCGTCTGCGCCCCTTCCTTCCATGACTTCAGAAAGAGAAGAGAGGCGTACTGGTAGAGGCGATTCACCCATGCATGGGGCATCAGATCCTTGGAGAAGTTTGTGCCGACGCAGCCCGGGTGGAGACTACACGCCGGCACCCCACACCGCCGCGCAATGTGATGGGCGTGATATATATTCAACAACTTACTCGTCCCATACCGCACAAAGGCGTGGCGGAGGGAGAGCGCTGCGAGGGGACCGCTGGCCGCGGCGTGTCCCGTGTTGAGTGCGCGAAGGGCCGCCAGTAGTCGTCCCCCCACGCGTCGCCGTCCCTTTCCGACCCCGTCGAGGAGGAGTTGCGGAAAGCGGTGCGCCTCACTCGCGACGTACACGACACGCCCCCCACTCCGCCGCAGACACGGCACGAGCAGTTCAGTGAGGAGAAGCGGACCCAAAAAGTTGACCGCCGTGTGCACCTCGAGGTGTGGGGCGTGTGCGCTAAAGGCGAGATCGCGTCGCATCATGCCCGCATTGTTCACCAACACATCGAGGCGATCATAGGCGGCCAGAAAGCCCGTCACAAAGCGCCGCACACTCGCGAAGTCATCGCACTCCATGCTAAAGCGACCATCCACAAGTACGGTCTGTTGCGAAGCGTCTGTCTGTGTTTGGGCGGCGGTGCGAATGGTGTCGGCGGTGGACGCGCTGAGGGCGGGACTTCGGCATGTGCAAACGACGCGAAACCCCGCCGCCGCGAGGCCAATGGCAGTGTAGAAGCCAATACCGCTATTTGTGCCCGTTACGATGGCGACCGGACGGGATGCGTCGGGCAACGCGCGGGAGAGCAAAGGAGGGGGACGGCAGCGATTCATCGAGCCACGCGCAATAAGGCGTTGCAGCACCAACCACGTCAACACCGCAAATGGGAGAAAGCGACGGGGGGTGAGGGAGAGACACACTGCAGCGGCCATGGCGGAGCAAACCGCACCAAACTCACTCTTGTACCCAAACAACATTGTAGAAAAGGTAGAAGAAAGAAAAGCAGTGATTGTTTTTTTTTTTGAATCGCTCTTTAAGGGTGCGTGGATGTTTTTGCTGTTTTCTTGTATGTTTTGATTTTGGAAACTTTAAATTCGAAAAGCCTCACCAAACTTTACTGTGAAAAGAAAAAAAAAAGGGGGTGGGTGGGAGGGGAATAGAAGAACGAATGAATTTAACGGCAAGAAGCAAAAATATAATCTTCATGAAAACAAAACAACTGAAAGAAAAAATAAATAAAATAAACCCTTTAGCAATTCCACAATGAAAATTTAAGATGGTAGTAATAAAGAAACTTTTAAAAAAGAAATCACAAGACTTCAACAACAACGAAAAAAAAACACATCTTTTGTCATGTTTTTTTTTTGTTGTTGTTGTTGTTGTCTTTACCAGCTTTCGTTTTTCTCCGCTTTTTCTTTTTTCGGGTGTTGATGTTATTAAATTGTTTTTCCTGTATCTTTTGTGTCTTTTGCGTCATAATAATCTATTATTATTACATAATTACTAATTTTACACCTATTTTTTTGTTGTTGTTTTTGTTGTTCTTTTCAATATCCATTTGATAGATAAAATAGCAATGACAAAAAATTCAAAAAGAACGAATATCTACTGAGGAAATTGCCTCAAACAAACGCATTCACATATTGAATTGCTTCTTTTCTTTGTTTTTTTTCTTTGTTTTTGTTTTGTTTGTGGTGTTATTATTTGCTTTTGTTTGTTTGGACAAATACATTCGTGTTAAATGTGTAGAGCATTACGACTACACACACGAAAGGTAAAGAATGACACACACACACAAAAAAAAAAAAAAACAATATATATACATATATATGTATATATATATGTGATTAGACGCAAATAAACCCACACAAAATTCGACGAGAGCCATAAATGCAACAAGAGAGAAAAAAATTCTCTGTCAAGCGGTAGAAAAAAAAAAAAAAACTCCGAAAAATGTCATTACAAATGAGATAAACTCCAAACAGAAAAACACGCTTGAATGTCTTCGCCTATCTTGTAAAAAAAGATATGAGCACGCAACAAAAAAAAAAAAAAGACACAGACAGACATATATATATATAATATTTAAAAAAATCAAAGAGTGAGATAAGAACAAAAAAGTTTTTGGCAGCAAACAAAAACATACGGGTCAAAAAAGAAAAAGAAGAGGGTTTTTTTCTTCAACAAAAGGGTACTTCATAGCAACAAAAAGTAAAATGAATGGAATCAGGAACGAAAGTACATTTGATTGTTCACTTTTTCCACAAATTACCTCTACAGCAATTATTGGAAGAAGCAAAAAAAAAAAAAGGTAGTCCAATTCACAGCTTCGCAAGAAAAATAAAAAAAAGGCAAGAAAAAAAAATCCATTAATATATATATATCAAATCAAAAAAAAAAAAAAATGTTCCTATTCCTACAGAAAGATGAATCAAAAAAAAAAAAAAACATAAAAAGTGCACGAATCAACTACGTAGGTATATATGAATATGTATACATACCTTCGCGTTTATATTTACACACATCGATACACATCTCAAAGGACGAATAAGTACATAAAAAAAACAGTCACATAAATATATATGTATATATAACAATGACAGTCTTTTTTCTTTTACTAACGTGAAGAACAACGAGATATGTAGACTGTTATTTCTTGGCTCTTTTTGTTTTCTTATTGGTACTATTCCTTTTGTCAACTAGTTGCATCAAACATCAAAAAAAAAAGTAAGTCATTGTCGACAATATGAAAGAAAAAAAAAGAGCATAAAAGAAAAAAATTCACCATACCATGCCTTATACACAGACGCACATATTCACATATATAAACGCATACACTCACATCCAGATATTCCAAAAAAAGAATATATATATATATATTTATGTGCAAAAAAAAAAAAAAAATCAATTGGAAGAAAAAAGAACCACTCCAAAAATAACCAAACAAAAAAAAAAGATCAATTTTACGTTTTTGGTTTTCTCTTTTTACGCCACACCGATGGCAAGATGAGTTCCTTCCATGACTGTCGATGTCCCTCCGGCACCGTCATGACGGCGGATTCCCTTCGACTGTGAAAAACCGGTTCCCTCCGTTCGTTCTCGACCCCCGAGATGGTCGCCCCCAAGTGCCTTTGGGGGAGGGGAGGGCAACGCGTGATGGGCGGCCGCGGGGGCAGCGTGTGTGGGGGTGCCACGGCGTTCGCCGTCGCTTTGGGGCTTTCGGCGTCGAGGAAGGAGACGGCGCCGTCATCGCGAGCGGGTCGGGAGGTGGCGATGCACAGAATCGGCATTGGCGGACAGCGCGCGGCGGACGGGTTCGGCGTCGTCGACTTTGGCGGTGGCGGTGGGGTTGGAACGACGGGAGTGGACGGCCATTGGGGGTTGGTGGCGGCGGAGGCGAGCCACGTGCTGTGCAGGACGCGGCGGAGTGTCCATCGCTTGCTCGGGTCCTTCTCGAGCATGCCGCGGATGAGGTCCTTAAACTCGGGGGAGGACTGCACCTCCACATTGAGGACGGGCGGCTCATTGTCCACATCGCTGTCCTCCCAAGTCTCGTCGGTTAGTTCACGATCATCGTTGTCATCCTCATCCTCACCCCAGTCGAGGTATGTGGCATCGCTACCTTCGGAATTTTGAGAGCCGAGCACAACACTGCCGAGATCCTCATGGAGAGGGTTCTTGCAGAGATTTCCTTTCCATCTCCTAAATGCCGAGCTGTTGCACGGACTACAGTTGCTGTCAATGTTGCTATGCGTGTTGTTAATGCTGCCGCTTCTGAGAGTATCACTAGTCCTCTTCTGCGACTCATAATCTCCAAAATGGCTTGAAAATTCCTCCGTTCCTTCCACAATAAATTTACCTAAATTTACAGAGAAATTGATATCACTCCGTTCATCGGGAAAGAAAACGGGAACATTGGAAATTTTGTGTGTACTTCCTACAAAGGTTCGAGACCTAAAAGGCAAAAATCCATACATGAGCTGATACAATGTAACACCTAGTGCCCAAATGTCGACTAGCTCACCAACAACCACAGAACTACCGCTGCACACCTCTGGGGCCATGTAGGCTGGAGTTCCTTCCACACCAGTCACACCACTATCAGTTATAATAGCACTCACACCAAAATCAGAGAGATACACTTTACCTGAATCACCGATAAGAATATTATCAGGCTTGATATCACGATGGCATATCCCATATGTGTGTAAGGCTTTTAAGACAGAAAGTAATTGACGTGCATAACCCCGGAGTGTATCCTCAGGGATGGGTTCAATAATTCCAGGTGCAATTGAACGACCGATAGCACCACCAGGAATATACTCCAAAATCAAATACACGGTATTATGACTTTTGTCACCAATAACCTCATAAAGGCGAAGCAGATTTGGGTGTATGACTCGCTTAAAGACTGCTACTTCACAACGAATAGAACTTGCTCGCTTAGATTTCTTTTGTATATTCCCAACCTTAATTGCCTTCATCGCAAAATATTCTTTTGTCTCACGGTGCTGAACAAGATCTACATGGCTAAAGGCGCCACAGCTAAGAGGTTTAACAACAACATATTCGTTTATCGTCCTCTTATCTTTAAAACGTCCAAAAACAGTTTTTTGAGTCTCCTTGACATGTGGGATAACCTCCACATTTGGTACAGTCATTGTGGAATAAGATAATCCACGTGCGACATATGTTGTGATGCGTCGAGGTGAAGGTAATCGACTTGCTACCGACGACGCCTCACTAATATTACTTGAAATCCGTCGTTTTCTCCTTCTACGTCCACCTGATAAACTACTTGCATACGGTTGTCGCTTAATGGAAGATACTGATGGTCGAGCTCCCTCCAATGGTGATTGTGGCTCAGGATCCATGACTTCGCGGAACCACGAGGCACTTCCAATACTGCCTTGATTACTGTCTGAAAGTGATATCATACTGGAGTTAACAGACATGAATGGCATCATGGATGGAAAGCACGGAGGTTCTGCTGTGGCTTGCACTCGTCGTGCCCCTTCAGAATGTGATACCACACTTGTCGAATGCCCCTTTGGGGTGCTTAAAAGTTCAAATATACCACCATGTTCACTTCCAGCAATGACACAGTCTGCCTCAGCACGTGTCTCGGAAAGTTCCTTACAGAGTAACTTGGCGATACTGCGCAGTATTGCCTCATATTTCCTACATCCTTGGCATGCCTGCGAGAGTCGCTTGGTGGAAGAAAATGAGCCTTGTGGGGAGAAATGGACATCAATGACCGACAAACTTATGGCATCACCACCTAAAGGTGGATCTCTATCTTCTTCAATAGCAGCAAGTTCCTCGATGGAACGGAACCCAAATGGGCGAATGATTTCATCCAGTGCAAGGCGCAGATTGCGACGGTTATGTGCAACTTGGCTGAATGTTCCATCATAGAACAGTTCTGATTGCCGTGTTGCCGCTGCTAAAGGTATATCAGCAGCGGTGTGGGCCACGACACGCTGCACAGATTTGGATGGTTCAGACATTATAAATAAATAAATATATATATACTTATTTATTTATTTATTATGAGGATTGGCAAATGAAGAAAAAATTATCGGACGGAGTTTTCCGCATACAGCCTATCAACATACAAATACACCACACGGCGCAAAAGTAGATTTTACCCTTTTGCAAAAAAAAAAAAATTCCTTTTATGATTGTTCTCCTTTTTTTTTGTTTTTGTTATTCCCCTCTTGTTGTTAATGCTTTGCCTGTCGACTCCGTCTTATTTGCGTGCCTCTGTCCTACTACTATATACTCAAATATATACATACATATATATATATATATATAACAATAACAGCACAAAAGAGAGAGAGAGAGAGAGAGAGAAAACAAAGAGAAAATAAAGGTTCAAAAGAGTATGTCAAGGGAACTATTCGTCTAGAATGCCCACACAGAAATATATGTACAAAGAGGAAAGGAATATAAACAGGCAAACGGCACGAAAACAATGAGATACGAATAGAAGATTTCAATCCTCATCCCACATAAAGGAGAAAAATGTATAAAAATACAAACACTCACTCATACACATATTGGTACAGATGACACAAGCGCTATGGCACTGGGGCAGCTAGCTCCTCTTCCAGAAAGTCCTCCAAATCCACACTGAGCGGACTGTTGCTTTGGTCAAAAAGGCGTCGACGTTGCTCCTCCTGCGCGGGCGACGCCGTCAACTGCCGCTGCAACCGCCGAATACTCCGCCGCAGCCGCGCAGAGGAGTCCCCATCGTCCCTATCCTCCTCCCTCTCCCTCTCTATGCTCCCCGCCTGTCGGGGGGCGCGGCTCGGGGGGTCCCGTCCCCGCTGTGCGAGAAGGCGCGCGTGGAGCTCACGCACGACGCCCCGCAGTTGGGCGATGTGCGCGTCGCGGGCGGCGAGTTCCGCTTCGCACCAACACGTGTCCCCCGTCCGCCGCGTGCACGCGTCGAGGTCGCGGCGGAGGAGCTCCACCTGTGCGCACGCATTGGCCAACCGCACCGCGCACGCCGCCTCCCGCTCCGCCGCCCCGTCCTGCTCCGCGTGGAGCTGACGGAGACGCGCGCGCAGTGCGAGACACTCGCGACGGCCATCGCCCATCGCCGCACACGCCTCCGCCTCATCGCGCTGCTTGGCCCGCACCAGCTGCGCCGCGTGCTGCCGTTCCTCACCCATGGCGCGCCGCACAAGGGCGAGGTGCGCGGCATGCAGGGGCATCCACACAAGGTGGCAGTAGGAGGACCAGAGAAGGGCCTCCTTGCGTAGGAGGAGATCGTTGGTGCGAAGGCGGGTCACATCCGACTCGCGTTCGCGGAGAAGAGCGGTTAGCTCCGCGTTTGCGGACTCCAACATGGAGCATCGGGTGCGAAGATGATTCGCCGCATCGCAAAGCTCTAACAAATTGGAAGGAGAAAGGCCATGAAAGGGAGTTGAACCAAGGCTCACACTACTAGAGTTCGGTAATGGATGCAACATGGCACAGCGTAGAACCTCGGGGGAAACAATCGAAAAAGAAAATTTCAAAACAAAACTCTCTCCTTTTTTTTTCTTAATCCGTCTCCGCTCTTGTTGTTTACTCGTGTGGTCGCTAATGCCGTCCGTTTTGATTGTGTTTGTATAGTTTGTTTTCGCGTCACAAAATACAAAGTATAGAGAAGGTCAGAGAAAATGTTTTGCTCACATGCACACCCAGAAGTAACAAGAAAAAAATTTCTTATGAGAAAAGTGTTATCAAAAAAGAAAAGAAAAAAAAAACAAGAAGCAAAGGCAAACATTATACCTTTCTATATTTAGATACGTATACATACACCGTTAACAGTTATATGTAGAAAAGAAGAAAAAAAAGAGTGGAAAAAATGGGGTATTCACTACTGAATTCTTTGTTTGTTTGTTTTTACATTCTCTTTCACGTCAATTTTGGCTCGTTTTCTTTATACGTAAAACACCAACATCAACGATAGCAAAAAAAAAAAAGGAAAGGAAAAACGAACGTAGAGAACAATACAAGTTGGTTCCAGAACACGGGAAACATATTACTCACATTTGAGCTCATTGCTGGTAGAAAAAGAAAAGAAAAAATTTTATTTTCAAAAAAATCTTGATGTCTTGTTTGTTCCGCCAAATTTTCTCAATTTAGATGGTTTTTTTTTTTTTTGCAATCCCCCTCCCACATCAAGTTAATCGTCAATGTTTCCAATGAGAAGATTCATGAGGTGTGTGCTCCAATAGTCATACACCGCGCCAGGGGAGCAGTAATGCAAACAATCTGTCGCATTTGTTGTGGCAAATTTATAATGACTCTTTCCCAAGTGTCCAAGTGGCATGCGGTCTGTCATGGGAGCAATATCTAGAATATGTGCCCCCATATCCTGCCAAAGTGAAGTTGTGTAATTGTTCCTTGCTGGAATAGCATTCCAGCGGTAGCGTGTGTACACACCTCCAACATACTGATGTGGTTCCAAAAGTTTGTCTAAAGGTTTGTCATATTCCCAACAGTACGGGTGTCCACGAAAAGTTGTCCGCCAAATAACTGTACCCTTGTAAAGACGTCGAACAATACCCGCGGCACGTCGCATGTATTCATAAAACATTTCATCTGAAACGGATTTATGTTCATTCTCTGGCCGCACCATCCACGCACCAGAGTTAAGAATAAGGATAGGGTACTTGTGGATATACTTCCACCATGGATAATTACGATTTGATTTGTGTGTCGCTTGAAGAAATTGATTTGTGAGAAACATTAACTTGACTGAATTATTTGGATAATACTTTTGACAAATAGCATGTCCCTGGCATCGGCGTAAACCACGTGCGGTTCCTTCCCTGTGATAAATATCGCCCACACCACCGAGAAGATAATACAACGAGGCGTGCCAATGATCCGTGAGACTGTCACCAGCCATCATAATACTTCGACCGCGTAACGCACGACAGAAGAGCTCCTCATCCCATGCAACAAGATCACATGTGTCCGGCACCCATTCGTACTGCGTCTCCCTTCGCACACCACCCACAGATCCTTCTTTTTTGAATGTACCTTCACAGCAACCCAAAATCTTCCCACGCGACGCGTAGAGAGGACGACGACTACGATTATACACCCATCGGCCTTCCTTCACACGCTTGGCATCACATGGACGCCCGGTGCGACGCAATGGGTGGTACGGATTGCGATAACGCCTCGATCCATCGCCAACGTCAAGGTGCGGTGGTTCCTGTCCCATATGTGGTACATGTGGCGACATGAACGAATCCACATCGGTCGGTAAGGCGTCTTTCACCTCACTCTCATTCAGCGGTGTGTAAAGGGGGGCGGTGGGAACATCCGTCACGTCAGCGGATTCCCCCCTCGGTAATGGTTGAGCGTCTACAGGAGGTCTCTCCAAGGGTGCGATGACATCCTCCTCGGGAAGTAAAAGCATCGTCAGTATCGTTATCATTCCAACAAAAGCAGCAATGCCACAAAGGATGAACATCACACGTTGCTTTCGTCTCCATTTTTTGTACATCCTCGTAACGAATAGAGTTGCAGTGGGAGAGCAACTGCTGTGGTTCCAAGTTATCCTCTGAACAAGTCAGTGTGATGAGGAAAAGAATAGAAGTACCAATACATAACATGAGAGGCATTAAGGGGAACAAAGGAAAAGAAATGTATATATATATATATATATATATATATATATATATATATATATATATATATATATGGAAAGAAATAGAAAACAACATATGCAACAGCCAACCCAAAAAAGGAAATCATGGTTTAACACAGCAAAGCAGACATAAGTTTGGTAAAGAACAAGATCAAAAATACAATCACACCAATAATAACAAAAAGAAAAGAAGTGTGTGTGTGTGTGGGGGGGGGGAGGGGGATCAGCAAGAAACATTTACTCGTCTCACTCCATATCGTCCCTTTTTGTTGTTGTTGTTTTCTATCCTTCATGCTCTCACCCTATCAGCGCGTAGGAGACTAAGCAGGCAACGGAGGGAAGAAAGAAGGGAGATAAGAAGAAGAGACAGTGTTTAACGAAAAAGTTCGCTTCCTCTTTCTTTTTTTTTTTTGTTGGAGGGGGGGAGGGGGTTGATATTTTCTTTTCTTTTTTGTTTCCTATTTCATTTCTTCTTTTTTTTTTCCTTTTTCCTTTTCTTTTGGTATGCATCGACTTCGCACGCGAAATGGGAGAGCACAAAAAGAAAGAAATATCAAAGAATATAAATATATTTGTTTCTTTGTATTCAGCAAGAGAATAGGAAAAACACAACAAAAAGAGGTCGCACGAGATTTGAACCATAGTAATAGAAGTCATAAAAAATGTCACTCACATTATTGCACAACACCCCGAGTTTGTTTGCTTCGCTTGTTTGTAGAATGTTTTACTCGCCATGCCGAGATCCTCGCTTTGGGCAACGAGGTCATCAATTTTCTGTCCGCGTTCAATGATTTGGTCAATTGCATTATACATGATGACTTTCGTATCCTCAATGTCGCGCTTTATTTTTAATATTTTGTCCTGTTCCTCTGGTTTTTGGTACTTCACAAGAGTCTCCTCAAGGTAGGGCCAGTTAAGAAAGTTATCGTCCTTTCCATTCACAATATCGTACTTTCCACGAAATGTTGTCTGGAATTGTTGCGCGAGTTCACCAAGCAGTGTAAAGGCAACACGCGCATTGTATTCCACATCACTGATAGCAATGAAAACCAGTCCATCCAGTGTGGAGTGAGCAAACACGACGTGTCCATTTTCGGTGATTTGAGTTTTGCTACCATTCGAAACACGCCTTGACACGGTTCGGGTAAGAAACACCATAAATTCTCTGGCGGCGTTGCGTTGAAAAAATCCAAAAGAGCTCACATCAATAGCCTGAGAACAAATAACTGGTTCCTTCTCCACACCAGCCGGAAACGGCTTCGCGACCATCAACGCATATAACTTCATGGTTGATAAAACTTTTACTTCGCTACAGTAAATCTAAACGAACTATACGCAGCAAACGATACGAAAGAAATAACAAATAACAAAAAGAAAAAAAGAAGAGACAAAAAGAAATCCAAAGGTATGGCAGAAAAAAGAAAAAAAAAATAATAATAATAATAACACAAAAAAAAAAAAAAATATATATATATATATATAAAGGCGAATGAAAAAAATAAAAATAAAATAAATTTTTTTTTTACTTTTTCCAAGTCAAGGATCATCACTTTTCTGAAAGGAATATAAACGCGACACGAGAATGCATTCTTTGGGGAATTCGAGTTAAAAAAAAAAAAGTAAAACTCAAACCCCACACCTCGGTTTGAAAGTAGTAAAAACCAACACACAATAAAAAAAGAAAACTATACTATGAGAGGCAAAGAGTTTTCCTTGTTCAAAAAACAAAAACAACACGCATTACTACAAAACAAAAATAGCTACAGAAACAAACAAATAAAGAAGACATACGAGAAACAGCAAAAAGAAAAAAAAATCACAATTACTTCTTCTTTTGTTCTCCTTTTTCATCTTGTGCTGGATATGGATTCTACAAAACGAAAAAAAATAAGAAATAAACCAAAACATAAAACCCTCGTATCCAATATATGTCTCCACAGCAAGGAGAGGTGTGTCCCTTGACCCAACTCAGCGTCGCCACGCGGGTGACGGGGGGTCACGTGCGACCCCGAGACTGTCGTTCGAGCGGCGCAGTGCGGGACTTTCAAACGTCGCACGCAGCGCATCACGCTCGACCAAGTGCGGCGCGGGGTTTGGCCAATGGAGCGGCGCGGCGGACTGCGAGAGGTGACGCATGCGGGCCTCCTCCATCCCGAGCAGCTCCAACCGCTTGCGCAGAATGTCCAATTCGGTCGGCGCCTGTTCGGTCAACCGCTCCGGCGGCGTTTCCGTTGCGATGCGCGTGAGATTGGCCGCCCCGCGCTGCAACTCCGACAGCCGCTCCTCCGCCTCGTGCTGTGCGCGAATGGCGGCCTCGGCGGCGCGGCGGGTGTGCACCGACGGGTCTTGATGCGCCACGCGCTCCCGCAACTCGCGCTCCCGGCGTCGGGCCGACACCTCCCGCCGCAACTGCTCGCGCCGCACCTTTTCGTGTTCCAAGAGCCACTTGTACTGAAAGTGCGCCTCGGCCCGCTCCGCCTCCAGCCGTCGCGCGGCGTGTCGCACGCGCTCCTCTCTCGAGGCGAAATTGGCGTCGCGCGTGCTCTCCACCGGCGGCGGCGGGAAATCATACGGCGGCACGGGACTGACCTCACCCCGACTGCCCTCGCGGGCGGAGCGGCGGCGGAGGGCGGATGAAACGGGAATGGAAAACGGCTGCGGCGGACTACTGAGGGTCTCATGATCGGCGTATCGATGGGGCGAGCTCGGCTCCACGCTGTAGCGCCGCACTCGAAAGGGAACCAGCGGCGACGCGTCATCGGACGCCGGTTGGCGAAGCAAATCGCGAGGGGAACGTTCATTCAACAAGCGGGCCGCTGCTGCACGTGTGGGTGATGCACTGGAGCGGCGAGGTAGAAAAGATCGCGGAGAGGAAATCCAGTCCAGCGATGAACCCGAACCCACGGCTATTGACGTCTTGGTCGGTGTTGTGGACACGGATGTGAGGAAGTGGGAAGGCGTCTGAGTGGAGACGTTTTTGCGGGCACGTTGCCGACGAAAGTAATTCGGCGATGCAAAGTCCGAGGCAGACTGCATCTTTGCATCCACAGCGAGAAAGCGAGCAATCTTGCCCTGTGTATCCAGCTCGTCTGTTTCATCGAGCGGGGAGGAATAGTTGTCCTCACTCTCATCTTGGTGTCCCGATTGGCGAAAGGACACCGCAGAGGAGCGTACGGAAGGTGTAGTTGCGCTTCTCACGCGGCTAAAAAGATGGAGGTACATCCACATCTCCGGCGAAGGTGGTTTCTTTTCAAACAAGTCATCGAGAAGGGTGTGTAGAAGAGTGTAACTCGGGCTATTGCGTTGTACATCGATCAATAGTGCAGCTTTAGAGGGATCCTCGAGAACATTGGCGACAGCCCCACATGATGAACCCGTCCCTGCTAATCCACCCTCCCGCGTGACTTGAGCCTCGAGCTTGAACCACATAAAGAGAACGGGGTTGTCTGGTTTGTTCTCCAGCACACGTCTTGCCCAGTACGTCAACAACACACGTGATGGGCCCGCGGAAACCCCAGAAGCCAACCGTTCCTCTGTAGTGTCACCAACTGGTGCAAACGTTAAATTTGGTGTAGTTTTTCGGCGACTTGCACGCTGCGAAACACTTTCCTTCGGTGACGACGGGTCCCCAACTTTACCCTTCAAGTGGGACCAAATAAACTCCCGTGGTCGGCTCGGTCGATCGCGAAGCACAAGCTCGGCAAGGCGAAGAATAACAGAATGGTGCATTGGTCGCTCCTCCGCGAATGTGACAAGGGAACGGGCCACTTTATCTGAAAACAATGGTTCTCTGTCGCGGGTAGCAGGAGCCGGGAGGCTTACAACCGAAGGTTTTAGATTCATTTGTACATGTGGCTCCAATCCACTCACTTGAGAAGGCTCTCGTGTCACAGAATTCCTCTCTCTTGCCGCAACCGGAAGAGAAGATCTAGCAATCGTTTTTTCCCTTTTAGACTTCGCCAAAGCCTCTTCCGTCTTCCTTCTCACCTCCTCGACCTTTCGCGTTGCCTCCTCGATTCCTCTCCGTCTAGCTTCCTCCCCAGCCGCCTTTCTCTTCGCTTCTTCCTCCTCGACTGCCTTCCTCTTTACTTCTTCCTCGACTGCCTTTCTCTTCGCTTCTTCCTCGGCTTCCTTTCTCTTCGCTTCTTCCTCGACTGCCTTTCTCTTCGCTTCTTCTTCCTCGGCTGCCTTTCTCTTCGCTTCTTCCTCGACTGCCTTTCTCTTCGCTTCTTCCTCGACTGCCTTTCTCTTCGCTTCTTCTTCCTCGGCTGCCTTTCTCTTCGCTTCTTCTTCCTCGGCTGCCTTTCTCTTCGCTTCTTCCTCGACTGCCTTTCTCTTCGCTTCTTCCTCGACTGCCTTTCTCTTCGCTTCTTCTTCCTCGGCTGCCTTTCTCTTCGCTTCTTCTTCCTCGGCTGCCTTTCTCTTCGCTTCTTCCTCGACTGCCTTTCTCTTCGCTTCTTCCTCGGCTGCCTTTCTCCTCGTTACTTCCTCCTCGACTAGATTTTTGGGAGCTAGCTCCGCTTTGTCATAAACATCTTTCGTTCCGGTGGTAGAAAAACTCATCTTCACAGACGGAGGCGGAGGGGGAGGTGGAGGCGGAGGCGGAGGTGGGAGCGGTAGTTGCGTATCGACTTCAGATCTTTCAGTGTCATTTTTTTTTGTTAACTCTGATGCGAGTGGGAGTTCATCTCCACTTGGACTCTTTGGTGTGGAATCCATTGGAGCCACATATAAATAGGACAGTGCCATAATCCCTTGATCCTCCAGTGGAATATCCATGTCGAGTCGCGCAATAGGAGCCTTGTCATCATCGCATGAAAAAACGACATAATTCTTCATTGAAGGTATTCCAAGCTTCCTGGAAATGGAAGGCAATACAGTACGCATTCCCTTGCCTTCATCAACCTTTTGCACAATGCGTTGGGAGGGTTTCCATTTTTTACCTATAATATTGTATAGTGGCATTGATATATAAGCAAGCCAGAGACAGGAAGAGCAACTAACAAAAACAAAAATAAAACTTTATGGTAAAATAATCAATCACAAACTGCTCGTCGTTATCTCCTCTTCTTTGTATACATCAATAAGAAGGAAATGGTAATACCAAAAGAAGAAAAAAAGAAGAACAATATTATTATTATTATTATTATTATTATTATTATTGTGTGTGTACTTGAAGTCAGCAGTGAAAAATATACATCTACAAATAAATGATATCAAATCAAAAATAGTCACCAAAGTGAATGTTAAAAATGAAGTGATTTTAAGCAACAATTAACCTTCTGCGTGTGTATGTGTTGCGTTTGATACACTTTTGCTAATTTTTTTTTTTTCTTTTGAATAAAAATTATCTCAGCTTCTTCATAATCTTGAGTCAAATGATCCAATAGATCAAGAACACATGGGTATCCTTAATAGAAATTATTTCTACGACATTGTTTGTTTCAGTATCTGTCTGCCAACAGCAGAGTAAAAGCTGAGATCCACCAAAAGTCGTTGGGCAAGAGAAATGTCAACGTTACTGTCAGCCTTTCTTTCCTCCGGTCCTGCCTCTTGGCAATCGGATGGCACAGCAAAAACAGACGGATCCGGGGTGATGGGAACAAAATTGTAAAAGTCAACGGTGACCGTTGTGTCCTCCATAAGACGTTCTAGTGAGGTAGGGAGTGGCTCATCGGGCACCGCCACCTCATCAAAAAACGGACCACCAAAATATCGCCAATTCGGTAGCAAAACAGGAGCTCCTGTTAACTCCTTAAGCGCCTGTTGTTGGCGATGGGTCTGAACCCGCCAGGGAACCGTGAAGACAATCTCGCGTGTTTCCCCTTTCTTCTTACCAGGTAAGACAAAACTCATGTTGCGGATGTAATAGTCCACCTGTTGCAATGGTCCTGTGCTGTCACGGTCGAATCCCGTATAGCGCGTCACTTTCACCCCACGTACGAGGTGCGGCTCCGCGTGTCGAAGAAATTCCTCCGGCACACCAAACCGCGTGACGTCACCTGCCATGGCAAACGTTCGGCACACACTCTGCCCCTTCTCATCACCTCCCTCACGCAGAATGCCAGGAGGGTGATTCTCAATGACATACCCACGCCGTGTATTGGAGTCCGCAATGAAAGAAAATTGACTTCCCAGAAAGAAGTTATCAATGCGCAGCTGCATGGTCTCATTTGAAACATAAATGGTGCCGCTTTGTGCCACGGCGGTGCCTGAAGGAAAAGGAACTGTCGTGCCGATAGTGACATAAAAATTGGGAGGGAATGGCACGAGCACTGCCCCAATCGTGCACGTATGCACAAGGGCGAGAAGCAGCAGAAGCGATGTCGCCGATTTCAAAGTCATAATATATTTTTAAGGTAACTTAATCCTCAATACCACAGAAGATATATATATATATATATATATATATATATATATATATATTGCAAAAGAGTTTTGGTGTTGTTTGTGTTGTTACTGAATATTTAATTCAGTTGCTCTTGATCAATTGTTTCTTCCGCAAGCTAAATACGTAAGCTTATTTTTGGTTTGTTTGTGTGGCTTTTACTCTTATGAATAACGATTTTCAATGATAATAATGTGACTCTTGTGTAAGCTGTCCTCTGCTGTAAATCTTTAATGGGCCAAACAACAACAAAACAAATAAAAATCAAAGCAGCAACAAAACACATCTATAATATATATTTATGTTTATATGTATATGATATATATAGGCAGCTACAGGCAAAAATGACAAAGAAACACTCACACAAGAAAATATATATATGTACATGCCAAAAAAAAAAAGTATGTCCTCTTATTCACATATGTAATTTTGAGCCAAAGACATTAGTGTTTACCTGTAAATTTGCATACCCGTCTTGAAGAGCTCTTCCAATCCAGAGCCTTTGCACCACTCCGCATACTCCGCGGCATCACATGTCACCCAAATAGACTCCCCCTCGTGGTGAATTTGACACGCCGCCCGATATGCCGCTTCATCGGAACCAAAGTCTAATATCTCCTCTCCTCGCACCGCCATATGCTTCCAGTGAAGACTCTGCAATCGCGCAACGTACTCCGTGCATCCCAACTCACTCCCCTCAAACAGGAGAAACCCGGGGTAGCCAATCTTACAGAATCCCACAAGTTGCAATTCCGTGGCCCACGTTGATATACAGCGCCGTTTCTTTGGGTCAAAGATGTGATGAAAGTAAACACAACGCCGACCCAAACGAAATGGTTCCGGTCTCCTTTGGGTGACCGCATCGTTTGTTTCCCGCGTTGGAAGTGGAAGTTGAAGTTGCTGCTGCGCGTCACGGGTGTGTTGTTGCCAGCGGGTCTCCAAATAGGTGCGCATCTCCTCCGCCACATACGCCAAAACACCGCCACATCCCGCAAAGGTTTCCCGCAATTCATCGATCTTCTTTTTGATATTCGAACGCTCCGTGTGTGAGGGGTCGGTTCCCTCCACCGTGAGGGCAAACGGCACAATGGGAAACTCTGAGGAGAGGAGAAAACAAAGTGTAACGCGCCGACTAGACACGTGGGCCCCAACTGGAAATGAAACCGAGTCACTGCAATGGTCTTCGGAGGGGCATAAAGAGACGGTCACCTCCACCCGTCTGCCTTGACTGTGGGGCAACGAGACGACATGTTCCGCACCAAAGCTTTCGCACAGCAAAGTGATGTCATCGTCCCAGGCCGACATCAACGCATCGTTTGTTAACGAATCGTATCCTTGTAAAGCGTCACAAGGCGGAATAGTAGAATGGTAACAAAAACTGAATAAAGGTAAAAGCGATAATACGAACAAAGAAAAAAAAAATCAAAAAAGTGAATTTAGAAAAAATACATAACTTTCGCACTGCAACAAAAATTCCCAAAATAGGAAAGGATAATAATAATAAAAATAATAATAACAATAAAATGAAAAATTTTGAATAAACGCATTGCCATCCTCACTCCATCCACATTCAAAAAACAAGAGAGTAGGCATACTTTTATAGTGAAAGAAAAAAGAGAGCAAACAAAATAATAATAAAAAGAACAAAAGATAAACGGGTCCCAGTTTTTTAAATCAAAAACACAAAAAAAAAAATCTGACACCCTTAGTGGCATTACATTTCTTCTTTTTCTTCCTTTTTTTTTTTATTTGTTTGTTGCATTATTTGATTTCACTAATTAAAATAGAAAAATATATCGTTTTCTCATTTATTTGATTTATTTTGTCCAGCATTTTTTTTTTTTTTTCGTGATGCCAAACCCTTTCGTACCCAACAAAAAAAAAAATTTTTTTTGTGTGTTTATTACTACTCTTTTATCTCTCTTTTCTTTGCGACTCATGTGGATGTTTGTCTCTTTTTTATTGTTGTTCATTTTCTTTCCATCTCTTTTCCCACCACTTGAATCCTTATCTGTTTCAATAGTTGTTATTTTATTGTTGTTGTCTGATTGCTTTTCCCCTCCATTTCTTTCCTTTTTGTTTTCTTTGTTTTTCTCCCTTTTTTTCTTTGTCCTTATTTTAAAATATTTCTTTCTTGATTTAGTCATTCTTCTCATTTTACACTGTTGTTCCATTTTGTGTCTGTGTGTGTGTGTATTTTGACGCGTGTAAGTAAAAGTAAGCGGGCTTTTATATAAATAAACATATATATATATATATATATATATATATATATAAACTCTTTTTATATTCATAATTACGGTAAGCTCCATACACTTCTTGTTTCCTTATTAGTTTCTTCTTTTTTTTTGCATTTTATCCGTCCAAAGGGATGTGAATGGCATGTAAGTCGTAGCCTTCGTTAGCCACAAAATGGTTTAGTAAATTACTTTGTTACACAAACTAAGTTTCATCCCTCATGTCCAAATGGACCACAAAAAACATAGGAAGACAGTAAAATAGAAAAGAAAAAGATAAAAGTTGACGAAATCTGGAGAGTGATGTGCGTTTTGCCGTCATACCCAAATAAGATAAACGCGTTTGAAAAGTGAACAAAAAGTTTCTCCCTCACTTCGCTTATGCACTTAATCCAACTCCCCCTTCCCCTCCTTCACCTATTCTTACTCCGTTTGGTCATGAAGTGAAAAGGTTGACAGACGTCATCAAAAGAAAAAAAAAAAAAACCAAACGTAATCATAAAAAAAAAAAAGCCAACAAAGAGAAAAGCAAAAAAAAAAAGAATGAATGAATGAATGAATGAAAAGCATTCGTTTATTCTGTTTTCTCTCGTGCTGTTGTTGGCAGTGCTATAGAAGCCAAAAGGGTGAAGTTGTGTTCTTTACTTTTCAGTTCGTGCGTAGGTGTAAATATTTCCTTTTTTGTTCTTTCTATCTCTTTTTTTTTTTTTTTCTTAAACCAAAAAGAGAGAAGAATTTCTTTTCTATTTTCCTCATTCTCACTTGCTCTTCTGAGACAACATCAAACAATGACAAAGTAATTGGAGAGATTTCACACACGTAATCAAAAATAGCATGTAAGGAGAAAATGTTGCCCTTTTTTGCTTGTGCTTTTTTTTGGATTGTTTGGTGATTATTCCTCTTCTCCTGTTGTAGGGGTGGATGGGCAAATAAAAAATGAGAAAAGGAGAGTAAAGATGGGGGAATGCCATGAGTACCAAGATGAAGAAAAACAAAGCAAAAAAAAAAAAAGTTCAATTTTTTTTTTCTTTTTTTAGGGTGTGTGTGCACCTTTTGTTTCGCTATTAAAGGAACTCTAGAGACGCAAAAAGAAAACTGAGAGTAAACAAAAGGTAACCAAAAAAAAAAAAAGCAGAAAACAAAAACAAGAAAAAGAAACAGCAAGAAGAACTGCTGTGGATAACCCAAAGCACCGGAAGAAAAAAAGGATCTTCATATCATGCCCCTTTCGCACAAGCACATGCACACATGTAAACATTTACAAATATATATATATATATATATATATATACTAATCATCTTCCTTTTTTCTTTCCTGTAGCTTTTACGGATCTTGCTATCGGTTTGGTAAGACGGGGATTTAGGTGAGTACTGTGCAAAAAAAAAAAGACAGCACAAAAATAAATTCATACATAAGTATAAATAATAGGTAGGAAAAATAAAAGACGACAGAACTAGTAATAGTTGACACTATCGTCTATATTTCCTTTGGTCTGCACCTCCTCCCTCAAGTGTGGCCCCTGTCAGACTAGCCTGCAACTGTCGAACGAGTGCGTTGCCATCGCTACTATTCCCTGTGATATGAATCACCCCAGTCTGCTGCAGATGGTCCTTCCGCTGCTGCGCACTCTCCTTGGGTTTGTTGCCACCCCCAGTTGGCTGTGTGTACTCCTGCGGCAAACGCTCAAACTGCTTGGCGCGTGGTTCACTACCGCGATTCTCCTCCACTTCGGAACGACGATGATGTTGTTGCCTTTCTCGTTCTCGTTCTCGTTGTTGTGGTTGTGATTGCTGTTGTGTCTTCGCATATTGCTGTCGCTGTTGTTGTTGTTGTAGCAGCTGCCTTATCTGCAACTGCTGACGCTGCGCTTGTTCTCCCTTCTGTTGTTGTTGTTTTGGTGGCGTTTCCCGCCTTGTCATGTGCTCCTTCGTCTGCTGCAGCTTTTGCTGGTCCGGGTTGGTAGAGAAAAACGACATGATGTTTGACACATCCATGTTCTTCTGTCCCCCAACGCCGGGTTGGCGCGCCTCGCTGGTCGGGGCGTGCGGATCCTCCACCCAACGCCGCGCGTGTCCTCGGCGGCACAAATTCTTTCGCGAACACGGCCGTTTGCCGTCGTCGGCGTCGTGACTGAAGCGGCACTCCTCCCCGCGCGCACAGCCGCCGAGGATGTAATCGCAGCACAACCGCGTCGACCAGAGAAAAGTCTCCCGACGCTTTTCCGCCTCCGACTCCGCCGTTTGGGGCGATGCGGCCGTGGATGGGGTTGGGGGGGCGACTTCCTCCGCCTTTTGCGCCGACGGCCCGTCGGGTTCGGCCGCCTTTTCCTTTGCGGCGAGCGCGAGGAGGCGTTCCTCGCTCGCGCGGATGAGAGGGGCGTGCGACTCGACGCGAAGGACCTCCCGCAGCACGTCCATGGCGAGCCGCAGACCCGTGTCGTCTTTCTGCCGCTCGGGGTCGTTGAAGGGGACGGGGCAGAGCGCGATGTCGGGGTGGGAACACTTGTCAGGGGAGTCGTCGACAATGATGGTGTTGACGGCGTGGAAGCTTTTTGGGTAGGCGTCGAAGATGCGCTGGAGGTTTTTGATGGTGCGGTATGGTTTGTCAGGGGTCGGCCACACCGTGCACGCGTCGCGGTAGAGCTTAAAGAGAAGGCGGTCCTGATAGGAGTCGAGGACCTTTTCAATAATGGGATTCGACGTCCGCTCCAACCCACTCGTCCAGACTGATACTACAAAGTTGTTCATCACAAACTGGATGAACTCCTCGACGCCAGGGCGGTCCACGAAGCTTCCCTTGCCGCGCGCCACGAGCACGCCGTTGAGGTCGAGCACGAGAAGAAAGGCGCGACGCACACTGCTCAGACGAACAGTGATGTCATAGCCATGGCGGGTGGCAATGACAGCAGTGCCACCAGGCTCATCAACGGAAACAACTATGCCAATTTCGGAACGGCCATTCGATAACTGCACTCGAACGTACTGATCCACCTCAAAGTGATCACGTTGGATTGAGCAAGTTCCAGAACTCATCCAGCTAAGGTTCGTAAATTACACGAAAAGAGTAAAAATCAAGAAATAATCAAACAGACACACGCTTTCCCACAAACGCACACCCGTTTTCTGTATTTATAAATAAATATTATATATATATATATATATAGAGAGAGAGAGATTGATATCTATCTTTATTTTCCCTTTTCTCTCTCTCTCTTTTTTTTTTAGAGTCCAGTAACTGAACCGTTTCAACTTTTACTCTCTTTTAAATATATATATATATATATATATATATATAGTTGATGATGTTGTTGTTGCTCCGCTCTGACTTTGAGATTCCTCTTCTCCTTTCCTCAGAATAGCAAACCAGCAAGGTATGTTTTCACAGTATGAGGGTGCCGACGAAAACCACACAGAAAGCAAAATAAAAACAAAATCACACAACGAAAGGGTTAGGTATCTTACCTCTCCAAAAGTTGTTTTTACAGACTGTGTACTTAAAAGGATAAGACAAATGAGAGGAAAACAAAAAAAAATTTCCGATCTTCGTCTTGCACCCAAAACCAAAGCGGATTTCGTAAACAATCTAAGATCTCCTTTAGTGAAATGCCTTTTGTTATTCTTTGCTGTGTGAATGTGTTGAGTCGGCTTTCTATTCTACTCGCCTTTAATCTCCTTTCTCACTCTTTTCTTTTCTTTTTTATTTTTTTCCTTCTTTGACCCCTTAGTACGTTATCACGTAAATGTTCTCTTCTTCTATATATATATATGTATATATATCCCTCTAAAGTAAAGAAAGGGGTTTATTCTTTAGGAACGTAAAAAGAAAAAAAACTGTTTACCTTCTGCCTCAGCGATTATGGCACGGTATATGTTTTTGTGCTTGAGCTTCTAGAGAACAAAAAAAAAAAAGAATAAAGTGAGAGAAAAAAAAAAAAACAGTTGTATAGATCAAGGTTGGAGTAAAATCACATACGGATTAATAAATACACACCATAAGGAAAAGAAATTTTCTATAAATCCCTTAAACATGTTTTCTTTTCTTTCTTGTTCTTGTTGTTGCTGTCGTTGTTTATCTCTGTCCTCTTTTTTTTTTTTTTTTTAGTACACAAGGTATCGAATTGCAGAAACGGCAAAACAAAATAAAAATAGGGGAACACACACACACACACACACACACACACACACACACATACAAAAGAAAAAGGAAATCCGTTTAGTCACATACACGACCCTCTCACAACAAGTGTCCATCAATGTGTTAGGAGCACTTGCAAAGGCCACAGCGCCAACCATAACGCGGCGAGTAGCACACACAGCACCTTGAACCATGTTGGCTCCGCCAACGTAAAAGAGACATCATCCCTCACATCCAAAGAATCGTTTCCCCAAATTTCAGAAACGTGAAAGCGCACCACATCACTCAGCACCTTTTTGAGCGGCACAATCTTCTTCTCCCTTCGCCTCGAAGACGTTTCAATCGTGTGATTTGTCGCATGACCATTACCCATTTCCTTGTCATCGGTGGGGGTTTCGTTATTCGCGAGGGATTCCTGCAGCTGTCGCTCGCGTTCTCGTTCCTGCTCCGTGGCGGTGGCGTAGCGCGGATCAATGAGACCGTTAAACACCATCGAAAACAACACATCCTCCAAAACCGACACGACATCCATGGAGGGTCCTATATTCACATAGTATCCCACAAATGGGTCACTCTGACTAAACAATCCGTATGAGTCCAACAGCAATTTGGAGAATCGGGACTCGAGTGGGTTCGGCGGCCTCCGTGCGCCGTGAATGGTGACGGCGGGGAGGAGCGCCGAGGTGTACATCCCGCCCGCGTCCGCCTCGGCGCGCACAAAGAGCAGCACCGGACTGCACCGCCTAATCCACGCGTGCCCGAACCCGCACATCCGCCTGTACAAACGCGGAAGGAGATCGAACGCGGCGCCCACCGCATCGCACGCCGGACAGCCCGCGGCGTAGCGCAGCACCACCGCCGACGGCAGCGGCGGACGCGGCCGCTCCGCCCCGTCCCCCCCGGCGCCGACGACGGCCTCGAGCGCGAGGGCGGGCAGCAGCGGGGGGGCGACGCGCGTGTCCCGCGCCAAGTCCCGCGCCGCCTCCCGCCACCAGCGCGCCACGCGCCGGAGAAGCGCCTCCGCCGCCGCGTGTCGGGTGAGGCGCAACACGCGCACAACGGTCCGCCGCTGCAGCGCGGCGTGGGCGGCGCGGGCGGCCTCCAACGTGCGCGGCGGCACGAACAGCCACGGCATCGCCGCCCGCGTCGCGTTCACACGCGCGTCGTCCGCCGCCCGCGCCGAGACCGCGCGCAGCACGGCGGCGTAGGCGGAGGGGTGCATGCCCACGCTGCGGTTCGCCCGCATCCAGTGCGCCATCTCCCAACGCATGGAGCGCGCAAAGGAGGCGGACAGCGCGGCGTCGCACCGCGCGGGGCAGTGATGCGTGTCGCGGAGGGTGTCGACGCCAAACACGGCGGAGAGGTACGCGTGGCGGGTAGCGGGAGGACACTGCGCCGTCTCCGCCTCAGGCGGTGGGAGCGCGGCGCAATGGGACGCAAAAACAGGGGAGACAATGAGATGGGGGAGACAGTAGAGAAATATGGCCAACAAGAAAGGACATCGCATGGGTGAGAGGCGAATGGGTTAACTAAAGTACGGGGTTGTGTGCGGAGTTGGAAAAAAGAAGAAAAAAAAAAGAAGAAGAAATAGAAATCAAAAAGAGGCTATCAAAGAATAACTAAACGAAGCGAACCAATATATATATATATATATACTAACCAAAACGCATAAATCATGACATTTAATAATATATAGTTGTTTATAGTGTGTTTCATATATGCGGACAAAGACAGAATGAAATCAATAATAATAATAAAAGAACACACAAAAGAAAAAAAAAAACATATTTTTTGTTTTTGCTTTTGTTAAGAATGTAATTCAAGCCGCTTTTGTCACTGTATGTATGTAAGGCGGTTCCGTTTTTTTCTTTTTTTCTTTTTTGTTTGTTTTTTTGTTTTTTTCTTTTTTGTTTTTGATCAACTTTTATTTTTTCACTATAGCACACAAAAACACTAGCACATTCAGCTTTCACCTCAGTGTAGGCGAAATGGGGGAAAAAAGAAAAGAAGACAGTCAATGGAGCAAAAAAAAAAGAACAGGAATAATCCATAAGATATTTCTGCGTCACTTTTCTTCTCAATACGCCGCGAGAGCGATTCGTCGGCACGTTCCGGAGAGCAATGCCCTCTCTAACATCTCCGCCCCCATCGCGGAGCAGACATTTTTGCCGCAAAACAACACTGACCAGACGCGATCGTATGTCAGCGCATGGCTATACACCTCATTTAGCAATTCACGCACCACAACAAGACGGTACGCCGCACACTCTACGGGAGTTACTCCCATCTGCGGGGTAGACGCTGTGGTGGCGCTCGCAGCTAACGATAAAGACGCGTTCAGTGCGGAGATCTCGGCGTTTCCCGTACACCACGCATCACCCAATGTGGGGGGCAGTTGCACTGTAAATGTGAAGTGAAACCGTTTCGCTGCATCCCCGCGAATAACATCCACCTCGATCGCATGCGGTGTCCATTGGGCCGTCGATGGAGTGTTTGTGCTCGCAGGCGGAAAACCACCGTTCAGGATGTCACCTGTCACGCCATCGCTATGACTGTTATCATCATTATTTAGATTTGTGATTCGCTGACGCGTCGCGCCTCGCCAGCGCGGGGTGGCTGATGCGGATATGCGGAGTGTATCGGAGCAGTGGTACGCGTGCGTGAGGAGAAGTGAGGAAAACGCACAGACCTCGCGGCACAGGAGAGAGCAATTGCCCAAATGGGAGTCCTCACGCGGCCGCTTCAATGAGGCGGTGGGGGGATTCATCATTGTTCTAAAATCGGACGTCATGTGAGACAAACAGCCCCACATCGTCTGACCACACTACCACTACAGAATGCATAGCAAAACAAGAGACAAAACAAAATCAAAAGAACGAAAAGAGAACAAAAAAAAAGTGCACATGTATAGATATATATATATATATATATATATAAAGCACAAGCACAAAAAAAAAGTAATAATAATACTAATACACATTGGTAAATTTAATATTACCCATGAAAACTTTTGTTTTCATCGACAAAAGAAAAAGGAGGAACAAGAAAGAGGAAAAAGGAGTGTAGTCTTTTGCTATTCCTGACACGGTGCCGAGCATTGCCATGCATTTCCAAAACTCAATACTAATGGCAAAGAAGCGAAGGGCCTAATAAGAGCAAGGTAACAAAAAAGAGGGGGTAAAGATTGCGAGAAAGCAGCATACAGAGGAACAAACAAAAAAGTCGAAAAAAGAAAACAAAGGGGGAAAAAGGTGCCATTCACTCCTAAAAATCCCATTTCTTTTGTCTACTAAACCTCCTCTATTCTGTGTTATTGTCTCGGCTTAAGCTTTCTTATCAATATCACTTTATAGTTTTTTCTTTTTTTTTTTTCTTTGTACTTCTTTCGCTGCCTCTCCTTCAATCTCTCATCCTTTTTTAAAGTTCATAACTTACCCCATCATTCATAAAACTGTGTTAAAACATCATTTCTCAGCAAAGTTCCTGTCAAAAAAAAAAAAAAAACACGAAAAAAAAATGATATTTGCCGGCTATCCCAACTGCTCTTGTTCTTCACCCTTTTCCTCCTACTAACTAAATCTAACAACTAACAGCATTATCACCCTGAAAAAATACCAACGGTCACCTATGCCTATTCAATAATAATAATAACAATAACAATAATGTTCGCATGAGACCCTTTTTATTACCTACGTAATATATAGATACATATATAAGTATATTATATATATGACCAACACAAAAAAAAGAAGTTATACAAACAAACAAACAAGCAAATAACCTGGCACACACATATACAATCATGCAGAAAAATACTGAAAAACCGTCATTAGTTTCATATATATATATATTCGCCTTTGTATCTTGTGTAGCTTTTCTTTACTTGTTTATTTCTTTGCTATCGGGTTCCACTCTTGTTTCTTCGCTCTTTTGTTTCTTTTTGTTTATCCTTTTGGGCTTGTGTTTCGATTGCATTGTTCTTCTTATATATGTATATATATATATATATATATATTATTCTCCCCATGTTTCCTTGTGTGCACTACAATTTGCCGAGGTAGATGGTGTTGTCATCCACCCACCTGTACGGCGGCACCTCCAGGTTGAGCGGTGCCGGTCCCTGTCGAATACGCCCCGAGGCGTCATAGTGACTGCCGTGGCATGGGCAGAAGAAGCCATTGAAGAGTCCCTCATTGGGGATCGGAATGCAACCCAAGTGGGTGCAAATGGCAATCACCACTGCCTTTTCGCGGTGATCAGGGAAGCGGGCCTCATCTGTTTCTGGATGTTTGAGGGCATTCATTGGGGTCGCCGCGATCTCCTTCATCTGGCGATCATTGCGACGGTAGACGAAGATGGGCTTGCCACGCCAAACAACCGTTTTGCACTCGCGCTCCTCTAGCTCACCGACCTCGGCCTCAATGTTCATTTGCCCAACCATGGACATGGCAGGCTGTCCAACGTACCAGAGCGGCAGCACGGCATAGCGGACCATGAGCACAACGAAGCCAAGCAGTGCCGAGTTGAGGGCGTAGTCCGTGACGCGGGCGCGGTCCTCCAACTCGTCTGGGAGCTTTGGTTTAAGAATATACTTACGGAAGAACTCCTCATCCCACATGGAGGCGTTGTAATCCTGCAATGCAACGCCAGCAGTGGCCTCTATGCGGCCTGGCGTGGCGCCATCGGGGTAGGTGTTGAGCACAACCTCCTCGGAGGTGTCAACCTTGCAAAGGGCGGGGTCGGAGTATTTGGCATATTGGCCGTATTTGGTCGCCATCTCTTTGGACGCTGGAGGCTTCATGAACTCATCGGACCACGAGCTCACCGGTCGGTCCTTCACAGTGAGGGGGTTAGAACCCTCTAACTGCTTGAAAACCAGCGAAATATGGTTTACACGGGTCTTCTGAATGGCCGAAATGCACGTGCGGCGGAACATTTAATAGGAGGTGAATACTCTTGAATGTACAAAAGAACAGTAATCATAATAATCATTTAAAAAAGTACAAAAAAACAAAAAGTGTTTCAACAGAAAGAAAGAAAGAAATTAAAAAAAAAAGATATATTTACATACTGTTTCGCAAAGAAATATATATATATATATATATTTACGTGCAACTCCAATAACGCCAATATTCAAAAAAAAAATCACCTAAAAAAAAATAATAATAATAAATGTGTGTCACAAGGGTGTATCATACACACAAAAAAGAAAAAAAATAGAATAAAAAGGCACGAAAATGATATACTATAAATTCATAATCCATGTTTTCTTTTTTTTGTTTTTTCTGTGGTGGTGTTCCTTGCAGGAAGGAAGCTCTTGCTTTCACTTGCCTGTCCGATTGGGTGCTTGTTGCTTCCTCTCTTATTCGAAGAGAGCCATGAAATTTTCACTTTCCTACGCGGCATTTACTGGAGGAAACATGGATAATCCAATCATGAAAGCCGCTCTGCGGGTCTCCTCGTTCGTTGTGGCGAGTACAACAGGAGTTCGGGCCCAATATGCGCGTGAACGGGTCTTGAAAAGTGGTGCCGACTTTCCCGTCCCACTGTTAGCCGCATTTGCCCTCATGGATGAAACAATCCCGGCGACCAAGTCGTCCACTTCACTGGACTCATCTTTTGCACCCGCGCGTGGTGCACCACTTGGGCCTGAGGAGAGAAAAAAGGACTCCAATCGCTTAGCCACCAACACACTCGCCACATTGGCATGCATCTCACTCGATTCCAACGTACTCTCCAAAGTCTCAGCCAGAAAAAAGCGTTCGCTGCTCCCCTCGAGGAGGGCGAGCTCATCCTGCAGGCCGAGCACCGTTACACCACCGTTTGGCTTTCGTGCGGAGATGGCGTGTGCGCCGATCGCCAATTGGGCGTCGCCCCGCTCCCTTGTACCCGATACGGCGGGGACAGTGCTGGCGCGCATCAATTCCAACAACACCCATCGGGCGTGAAAGCGGCGCGGTCCCTGATCCTCCAACGCGGCGTGCACCACCTCGAGAAGGGCGGCGTGTGGGACAACCACCTCGCGGTGCCGCGCCAACTGCAGCAGTTGCTGAAAGTGCCGCAGCAGAAACGCCGCGTCAGGAACCACCAGGTGGAGATGCAGCCGCGAAGTGAGACGAAACTCCAACCGCCCACGCGCCGTCGAAGCGGACCCAAACAACGCATCCGCTGCACACGTCCACGGCGTGTCGGAGGACAACGCGGCGCGGTTGGTGCGGTCCCGTGTGGTTCGCTTCGCTCTTTTCGACCGCGGCAACACGTCGTGCGCCTCCTCGGGCAGCACGAGGGTTTGGGCGACGCGGCGCAGAAAGAGGGCGTCCCATTCCGCCGCGAGAGATGTCACAAAGCGCAGCGGATCGCGGCAAAGCGGGCGGAGTGGCGCCACCGCCGCCTCCATCCCGTCCAAACGCGCCCGTCGCGTCTCGCTCAGACCCGTCACGGCGTGAGGGCAGCGGCCCGTGTCCTCAAACAGCAGCCGCTCCCGCGCCGCGGGGGTGGAGGGGGTGGTAAAAACAAAAGGATGGCGTAACACGGCGCGTCCAATGCGCACAAGCGGGTCCACCTCCACCTCCGTCGCTAAGCGCGCATCCTCACACACATGGCGCATCTGCGACAGCATGTACTGTAACCCAAGTGGCTCCGAGATTTGACACGTCGCGCGTAGGAGCTCCGTGTTTTGACGCAACTGTAGGCGAAAAGCCTCGGCGGATGTCACCGTGGCGATTGGGGCGGTCAAGGTCTGATGTCTCGTCGCATCGCCGGCGCCTTCGCATGGGTTGGGGTCGCTGCTCGACGCGCGGCCGCCGTTGGGGCTCTCGGCACAATCGCCCTCGGCGGCAAGGAGCTGCGTGAGGACGCGTCGCTGATGCGCACGATGCGGCTGCCGTTGAAGCGCTAAGAGCGCGAGCTCATCGACACCAGCGGCGCTTGTGGTGTAGCCAGCGAGACTGAGCAACTCGTGCACGCGGAGGGCTTCGGCTGTTCGGCCGTGGGCCATGCAGAGGCGCATGCACTCGCCCGCCGTCGCGTGAAGGAGACGCGTGTCCTCGCACCCACTCGCCTCGAGCTGACGGAGGAGAACGTGCACAGCGGCCTCCCACAGGGGACGTCCAGTAGGAGACGCCGCAGCACGTATAAGCCGGCGCACCCTCACATCCATTCAATAGACTACACCTCCACTACGATACACTATAAATGACGCACTAAACTGAACTACACTCTCCCAACCAGTTTCCTGGGATGTGCACAGGTAAGAATAAAATATGAATCACAATACAAAGACCAATATATATATATATATATATATATATATATATTCAGTCACTGTGTTGAAATTCAACACAAAAACAAAGGAATGAGCAAAAAGAAAAAAAAAAGCAATAAGCAAAAAAAAAAAAAACACCGTAAATCATGCATACACAAAAAGACATGTAATACGTATACAAGCTAACAAAAAGATACATGATAAACATAATTAAACAATGACATGTGTAAATAATATAAGCAAAGCACGAAAGGAAGACTTAGCCGGTAAATTGTATCGCTTATTCGTTCCTTGTTGATGTTCTCATTTTTCAATTTTTCTTTTGTCTGTTTCTTCTCTTGTCTTTTGTTTACGGCACACACAAAAAAAAAAAAAAAAGTCCAGTCACTTTCTTTCCAAAACCCGTTCACACCATAACTGCGCAGAGCGGCGACGGCACAAACAACTGTTTCGCTGAACGAATAGTAAATGATTCGGTGTACTTGGATTGCCACTCCCTTCTTGGCCACTTTCGCTTTGCTGCGCGGTTTGGGCTCGGCACGACGCGCCGTAACCTCTGCACACGAAGAGACGCCGTCGGCTCATACCGCTCCCGCGCCGCCCACGCAAACAGTCGCTCCCTCGGACAGAAAGCATTCACCCAACGCTGTGCCGCCTCTCGCGCCTCCGTTTCATTGACAGTGAGAGGTCGCCAAATCGCCCATGTCGGTCCCTTTTCTTCGACGTGAAAGATAAAAGTCGTCCCCGCCTCCTCATGCGCCACGCGTTGGGTCATGCGTGTGAAGGGTGACGCGGCGCATGGCGTGGCGGACGTCGAATGCCGCCCGAAACGAACCCCCAACGCGCAAAGGATTATTCCCAACACAACAACGGCAAAGAAGGAGCCCACGCGGCGGCGCCCGGTTCGGCGTTGGGGTCGGTGCAACCGCGCAAAGGCCGCTTGGCACACGCGCGGGTTTGCGTCTCCTGGCGGGGCGAATTCGTCGGGCAATTCCTCCTCGAACATCATTCGGCGCGACACGTGGCGCAGCAACAGGTGCAGCACCACCCGCAGTAGGGAGGTGATAATCAGACGAACGGAGAAGTCACTCATCTCCTCATACTTCTGCACCCCATCACTCCCGCGCTCATCGTACACCCGACGCAGTGTGCTGTCCTTCAGCACCTCATACGCGCGTATCACGGCGCAACAAGCCTCTTCAGCCTTTCGGTCTCCTTGCGTCTTGTCCGGGTGGAGCTGCAGGGTCAGTTTGTGGTAGCTGCGACGGATGGCGGACAAATCCGCATCCTTTTCGATGCCTAATACTTCATAGTACCTGGAACGGTTTTCTATGATCCAATCAACCCGTGAGGAATCCATAATTTTGTTGTTGTTTCGTTGTTTACTTAATTTTTTTTTTGTTTTTTGTTTTTTGTCGCTCCAAAGGCTGTAACTTTGGAATACGCCAACGCCGTCAATCCTCGGGTGGAAAGGAGGCTTTTACTTCCTCCGTCCTCCTACCCTTTGTGCTGCAGCTCAACCACTCCTCTTTCCTCACCGACTTTTTTTCTTTTTTTTTTTGTTGCTGTTGTTTTTAGAGAAATGGATATAACTTCTCAGAACTCTACTAGAGCTCCAAGAAAAGATGTAAAAAACAAAAGAGCGAATATAAAAAAAATAACAATAATAGTAATAATAGCAATAATCATATACATATAAATATATACACCCATATATATCAGTGGCGTATCCAAGAATCTTATTGTTGTTGTTGTTGTTGTTCTTATCCTTGTATTACTGTCACAATTCGTCTTTATCAGAGACGTGTCACTTTACACACACACACACACACCCAAGAATCACTCCTTTGTTCATAATGAAACCATCCACAGAACGCAAACCAAACACAAAAAGAGAAAGAACATAATAATTCATATTTTAAAATATATAAAAATAAAAAATAAAAAGCATTATTTATATGTAAACAAGATGAAGATAAAAGAATGGATCAAATCATGTGATGTATTTTTCTTCCATAAAAGGAAGAAACAGTTCGCACCCCTCGTAGACCGCTGCAAAACCACGCACAGACCCCTCCCCACCGTCGTGCATCTCCTTCATGCCTCCTGTAGACGTGCGGAGAAAGAAATCCTTGGCTCGGCTAAGCGGCATTTGCCCACAGCGCGCGGCGTGCGTCTCGCAGACCTCGACGAGCTCCCCGAGTGCGCGGCGCGTGTCGTCCCGCACCCTCGTCGCCTCATCGGGCGGTTGCAGTGCTGCGAGAAAGGCACGTGTCGTCGCCGCGAGCCCCGCCGCCTCGGCCCACGGCGGCCACACCGCAATGAACGCCGCGAGTAGCCACGCCTGACACCCCAACGCCGCCGCGGTGCACCCGACCCGGGCGGAGGCGGGAGGAAGCTGCAAAAACAGCGCCAGAGCCTCGAGCGAGGCGGCCAACCCCGGCCGGGCACGCAGCAGCGTGAAGGCCAAGCGCGCCGCGTGCGCATATGCGAGCGGAGAGGCACTCGTTTGGGCGGCAAAGGCGGTGCCGAGCAGCGCGACGGCCCATTCCAGCAGCGCGGGGGCCGCGTCGAGGAGGGCCGCGTCCTCCCCATCGCGCGCCGCGGCGCACACGACGAACGCCTCCAGCGCCATGCGCACCCCGCCACGTGCGGATTGAATAGCCAAAAGCGGGAACGGTGCCGCGCGCCAAAGCGGCGGTCGCCCGCGCAGTCCGCCGCGCCGCCGCATGGCCGACTCCACGGCCCAGCGAAGCGCCGGCAGCACCGGCCGCTCCCCCGCGCAGAAGTGGGAAAGCCGCGCGAGGAGTTCGCTCTCGTGGCGCAGCGCGAACTCCGCGCCGTGCACGCGCTCCAGCAGCAAGAGAAGCGCCTGCCACGCGTACACCACGCACCGGACCGTCCCATCCGCCCCACCCACGGCGTCCGATTGGCTGCCACGTTTGCTGTGGTGTGGAGGCTGGGCATGGCGCGCGAGGCGATGGAGGACCCACTTGAAGAGCGTGTGGTCACAGCCGCTCGCCGCGTTGGGTGGGAGTGGCGCGAGGGTGAGGACGACGAGGCGCGCGATGTCCCCAATTGGCGCGGCGGACCCGACGTGTTCGCGGGTCAGGAGGAGCAGAAGGGCGGGCGTGAGGTGTTGCTCGAGGAGGTGGCACGCAAACGGGACCGCCGCGGGATCGGCCACACAATAACAGAGAAAGCGCGCCACAAGACTCCCCAAGCCGCGCTCATCGGGTTGGCGCAGGGTGGCGAAGAGGCGCGTAAGGGCGACGCCGCAGTGGAATGCGTGGGACACGACAAGACCACGCAGCGCATCACCGACACCCCTTGGGGCGGATGTGTCCGCCTCCATGAAAGAGCCGCAAGGAGGAGAAGAGGCGTGGAAAAGAGGGAAGCAGTCGCCGCAAGAGGCGGTCATGGGTGTGGTATCACCTTTTCCGCTATCTCCCTCCTCTTCTTTCTCGTTCTCCATTTCCGCCTCCCTTCTTGCCTCTACCTCTTCTTCCGCGTTAAGGGCATCGTTGAGTTTTTCCCCTTCTGTATCTATCTTTTTCGTAGTGATGATATCCCTTCTCACGATTGTCCCCTCCGCCACATCATCGTTGCTCGCCTTTTCACTGATTGATTCAGTCACATAATGCATGACGGCGGCGGCGAGCATCAACGAAAGGAGCACTACACCCCATGAGCACTTGGCGAGGGCGTCCACCCATCCCCTTCGCGCCAGATGAAAAAGCTTGTACAAATCCCACTGCACCTCCCTCGACACCCCGACACCGGCGGCCCATTGCGTCAACGCCCCTGTCGTGTGCCACTCCGGCAGCGGTCCGCCCCACATGTGACAGGCGAGGCTGGCGCGCAGCACCGCGAGTGCGGCGGCGGCCTGACCGTCCAAGAGGGCGTCGAGGAGTGCGCGCAGGACGGCGCCGCGCTCCGCCGCATCGAGCGGGGCGGGGCACCCGGAGACGGCGAGGGCGAGAAGAAGCGCGGCGGCGTGGCGCGGCCGATGGCACAGCACCACCTCCACCACAGCGCGCGGAGAAAAGGCCCCGTCGAGAAGAGTCGCCGCAACCCCATCAGCCCCGTCCGCCCCGCCGCAGTCGACGCGGTGGAGGAGCAGTTGGGTCACGCGGACCCGCCAGGTCGGCGGCGCGGACGGGAGACGCATGAGGAAACCAAAAAGATCCGCCCGCAATAAGCACCGCAGCGGGGCCACAGCAAGAGCACTACCGCCACCGCCGCCCCCGTCGTCGTCCTGCGTGCGCGTCGGGTCGGGAGGGGGAGTAGGAAGAGTCCCTTTCCAGTCATCCGCCGCATCGCGCTCGAGGGCGTCGGCGGCGAGAAGTAGAAGAGCCTCCGCGTCGGCCGCACGCCCCCACCACTCCGCCGGTCGCTGCAGCGCCATCGCGAGAAGATCGGTCCGCAGAATCCGCAAAACATCCAGCGCGCTTGGTAGCAGGAACGAAACGGCGCGGGTCAGGGCGAGAAGAGCCTCTCTGGAAAGCACCGCGAGTCGCTCATTAAATGGCCACTCCACACGGCCAATGTTTTTCTTACTGTGATAATTGTGATGTGACGGGCTGTTGGGGTTATGGGGACTGTCATTATCCCTCCCACAGACCTCAGCGAGACAGTGTAAGAGGGCGTTGGTGAGTGCGGCGGTTGCCTCGGGTCGTATCGCCGCACAACACCCCACACACGCCGACTCGAGGGAGTGGAGTTGCAACAAAAAGCACTCCAGCGAAGCGCCGGCCAACGCCGCGCGAGCCATTTGATGCGCTGTCTCATTTAAATTTGTCAATCGGTCCTGCACAGCGTTGTGAAAGTGAGGTCCACGCACCGCAGCCTCATACGCGGCGGAACTCATCGATGGTAAATCAAACAGGACACGCAGTGTGGGTCCGGCCGGCACAAGTGGGGGCGGGAGGGCATTCAGCAACGACACGACTGACATGGCCACATCCGCCGTGTTGGGCGTGCGCAAGGACTCCAAGACGTAGTCCACCACATCGGCGCAGGCCTCGGAGGCGGAGGGCGGTGTGGCCAACGCGAGCGCACGCAACGCATCCGCGGCGGCGACAATGAGGTCAGCATTGGGGTATAACAACAGCGGCGCCAACCCGCGCAGGAGTCGCAGCAACCCATCCCACGCCACACCACACGCACAGCGATGTGTACGCGTCATGCACGTCGGCGTCGACGGGGAGAGGGTTTCGGCAAACTGCAGAAGTGGAACTCGCGTTGTCTCATACGTGAGGACGGCTCGGGTGAGGCAAAGCGCATTCACAACGACGGGTTCATCGTTTGGAAAGCTCTCCAGCACCCACGCGAGGCGATCCAGCACGGCGGCGGCGGCCAAAGCGGCGGCGAGGCGTTCCAACCACTCGGGACAACTGACGCACGCGGCGAAGAGCTGATGCAGCAGGTAGAGCGCGAGTTCCACGCGGTACGCATCGCGCAGGGGCTCGAGCATTGCGCAGCACGCCGCCGCGCCGTACGCCGCCATGGCGCGCAGAAATCCTCCCGAGACGTCCGCCAAATCGCTGAGCAGCAAAAGTCCGGCGGGGGAGTCCTTTCCGTCCGCGTCGGTCGCGGCGAGGGCGTTGCGCACCGCGGCGCACATTTCGCCAACGAGGGCGGCCGCCCACTTCTCACTCGGCCCGCGCGGGGCGGCGAAGAGGACGCCGAGAAACGTCTTCGCCGCGCGAAGGAGCGGGGCGTGTCGCGGAAGGGCGGCCGCCGCGCAGAGCGTCGCCGCCAACCGCACAAAGTCCCCCCAATGCGGGAGAAGCGTGACGCACATGTGGGAATCGGGGGAAAGGCTCTCTTGCAGCAACGCAGCGGCCACCTGCAGCGCACGCGCGGCGAGATTGGGGGAAAGCGCGTCGAAGCGGTTTGTCAGGCACGTGAGGCAAAGCGTCTCGCGGGGGGCAAAGGCCGCGTCGCCAATGGCGCAATTTACGGGGAGAAAGTTGTGATGAGAATCAAAGCAGTCTTGCATCGTCTGTATCGGTAAATGATGTGGGACGTGTCTGTGGTAGCGTAACGTGTATGTGGCCAAAACACACTAACCGGATGTATTTCTAAGAAATCAAAAAAAAAAGTGTAAAAGCCACTCAAGGGATGTATATTTCCTTGAACTCTGACAACAAATGGAAATGGAATGGTAACAAAAAAAAATTTTTTTTGAAAAAGAGAGGCACCTTCTTTTTTCATCTTCCACACAATAACAGAGTGTACTTCAACTCACACACACACATATATATATATATATATATATATATATATAATTTCAAGCCACATAAAAAAAAAAAAAACCGAAATAAATCAGTAATTTCAAAAATAAAAATTCTATCAATCACAGAAATCACGCATTGCAAAAAAAAAAAAAGAAGAGTGGATCACAGTCACACTCATCCTTTCCATTCGGGGGATGCAAGAGACTTCTACCAGTGTCCCCGCACCCACTTCGTCATTCCAGTTATGATAAATTGAGGAAATGCACATTGTCTTATTTGGAGAGAATTAATTTTTCTTAGACACAGAGACAAAAAAAAAACACACTTTACTGGTTTCTTAAAAAGGGGGGACCAAAATAATAAAAATGAAAACACATAAAAAGGTAGAAAGTTAGATTGAGAGAAAGGTAGATGGGATCACACCGTTCATCTTTTTTTTTTTTTTCTAAACAAAAAAAAGATGAAGGTTAAAAAATAATGCACTTTGATGCTGTGTCTAAGTAAAAACAAAGAAAAATAAAACTTTCGACTACTTGAACGTCGCAAGGCGTTATCTTCAAGAAAAGAAAGTAAAAAAAAAAAGAAAATCCATAAGGTAGGTAAAAAGAAAAAAAAAGAGAGAAAGAAAGAATGAAAATGAAAACAAAAGAAAAGAAAAAAAAAAATCTTACATCACTGTCTTGCTGTATTTGCTTTATTGACTATATTAAAACCGGCTGGGTTTCGACAGCCGGAAATACATATTGCGGTTGCGGAGGTGGTCTTATGAATGGTCCGGGAAGAGCTATTGGGTACCTTTCGGAGGTTCGCCGGCGCGCGAGAGGAACTCCCAGAATGGGTTCACTGCTCGAATCATTGGACGCCTCAGTTAGTCGCGGCAATGCCGAGGGGATTGGGTACAGTGATCGGTACAGATGCAATTGTCTCTTATCTACCGCGAGGGGTCCAACGAGGGAGAAGTGGTTGTCCAGGTTCACTGGCTTTGTGCTAGACACGTGCAAATTGTAGCCATAACTCTTTTCCCGCAGCAGCTCCTTTGCCATCTTTAGTGAATTGATGAAGCTGTCCCCGATGGAGTGAAGTAGAGTCCAGAGAAACGCCTGTGTGGCGACGCCGGAGGGTACAGCATCGCTATGCACCTTCGCGTCACGCGCACCATCGCCTCCGATAGAGGAACTGCAAAGGGTAAAAAGGATCACATCTGCATTGGCGAAATTATTCCTATGTGCACAACGCATTTCATTTGGGTTTCCATAGCTCATGCTTCGTCCACCCGAGAAGGTAAATGGGAGGGCGAGTGGGGCGGGCGAGTCGCAGCAGTCAAACACGGCCGTCATGCGAACGCCGACGGGCAGAAATTTCACGAGCATGTGAAAAATCTGATTTCCTCTCAATCCGGTAGCCTTCTCCTTCAAGGGCAGAATAGACGGAACAAGTGTCGTTCGAGATCCGCTTCTTGACTTCAACAAGGCTCCTCGACCGGAGAAGTGAAAAAAAAGGACATCCCCAGGTCGCGCATCGTGCACCAACCATGCCATTCGATTAATAATATTTGCACGTGTAGGCAAGGCTGTAAAATTGGGAAAGCTTTCGTCATCTACAAGAGTGCAGCACTCCATTATGGGAAACTGGAAACGGTGAAGTGCAGCAAGCGTCTGTCGAACACAATTAATACACCCGGTCAGTTCGCGACTTGTCGACCTGTAATTTATCCCAATGAAAAGAGCCTTTACGCGACCACCGGTGTACGGCACGCAGACCGGATAAGGAACAATGGGACGGAACTTATTTGGTCCACCTACATCTTCAAGAGAAACCAGAGGATTCGGATCGGAGCTATCTTCGGTGTAATTAACCACGTAATTAACAATATGTCCAAACGCTCGTTGATTGAGTGGGTCCTGTTCTCCATGCATATTTAAAAATTTTACTGTTTGCTACGCTTGTTCCTTGGATATAGCGAAGAAATTTACTTCTTACAATTTAATCGCAGAAAAAGACGTACTTATATTTCTAGTCTCCTTTAAGATCTTTAAATAAAGAAAGAAAGATGAGAGAGTCGGGAAGAAGAAAAAAAGAAATTTTCTGTTCGTGTATCAGTTGTAGAGCCACAATGATCTTTAAGACGCAGTTTTGAAACACGCACTCACTCCTCGTAATTTTTCCCTTTTCTTCACTCTCTCACTTATAAAGTGAAAAAAGTCCCATAAATTTCCAGTGAAAGTAGGAACCCTGCCATGAGGTTGGTTTTGCCTGTGGGGGTCAGTCGGTAACATGATAAATTAAGGAAAACCATAACAACGTCTTCATCGCCTACTCCCTGGATGCATATTCAGCTTAATCCCGAAAAGAAATTAAAATAAAGGAAGACCAATATATATATATATATATATATATATATATATATATATATGCATACATAAATAAACTAATAAAAAAGAGCACTCATTATTCACAGAAAAACAAGCAGCCTAGCGTAATATATTTCTCTCTTAAAAAGCTTCTAGTCGTAAAAAACATACACAAAAAGAAAAAAAGAAGGCAGGCTCAATTTGAACCCAAAATACTTTGAAAGGTTTTCTTCCCCATTTACTACTTTTGTAAGAGCAACTCGCTTGTCTTTTTGTTTGTTTGTTTGTTTATTTCGTGAACTCCTTCTAAAACCTCAAGAGATCACAAAGAAAACCACGTCCTAAAAAGTCCTAGTCTCTTTTACCCCATTATGAGAAGAAAGAAAGATAAGAAGAAGGAGAAAAGGGAATTATGATCAAAATGTGTCATCTGTTCAGTTAGATTTTTTTTTCCTCTCATTTAAGTCATGTCACATTTATAAAAATATATATATAATACTATTCTCTCCTTCTTCCAAATTATTTTCTCTCAGTTCATAAACTTACAAAGTGGCCAAAGCTTCAGGGTTCCCTGGTCCACCGGACCCCCGCCGCGAGGTGGGCTTTGGGGGTGGGTGGGTCGGTAAAATAAAATAAAAATATAGAAATAATAATTCCATTTGTTCCTCCCTGAAGATGTAGCTGAAGCTCCAGCCAAATCGAAGAGCATAATAAAGATAAAGATAAGAAGGAAATTGAAAAAGGTAAACACAAAAATATTAGTTACTTAAATAAGAGAGAACAAAACTCACACATATAGAACTCTTACGCAGTCCGTTCTTCTCTTCACAAGCTGCTAGAAGAGAAAGAAAAAAATTGTATAAAGGTCGTTGTTGCTTTTGTTGTTCTTTTGCAATGAATATCACTACACATTGAGCTCAAACTCCCGCCTTAAAACACTCGCAACGGCGTTGAAGGTTTTCTCTACAGACGATCAGTCCAAAAGCAAAAAAAAAGGAAAATATAAAATAAATATATATATATAAAGAGAAATGTGGAACTCCCGTTGTAAAAAGAAGAACCAGAAAAAGAGGGAATAATAAATCGTACGCTGAGAGGGGGGGGGAAGAAAAAAATAAAAGGAAACGACTAGATCATCGTCTAACCTTACACAAACTTGCATATATATATACTAAAAACAAAAAAGTTAATGAGCAACGCCACGCAAAGACTCAGAGCAATGTAACTTCTTTTTGGTGCTGTTGTTGTTGTTGTTGTTTTTTTGCTTTGTCAAGTTTTTTTTTTTTGATCTCCTAGAGAAAGAAGGTGACTAAGATAAGCATTGTTGGCTGCCGTCATAGCATCACGTCGAGGATCCTAGTAGTAGTACTGTTGCTCTCTTTACATTGGTGGGGGTTGCTGATAGTATGGCTGCGGTTGCGACTCCGGTTGGTAGTACTGCTGTGGGACTCCCTGCATTGGCTGAAGTGGACCAAAGAGGGAAAAGGAAGTGTAGAGGCTTAATGGCTTTGTGCTGGAGAGCTGTAATACTTGATGGTACTGCGCCCCACGCAGCATTTCCCGTGTTTGTTGAAGGACTTGTAAGTACGTCAAGCCTGATGAATTCAGCAGCGTCCACATAAAAGCTTGCGTTACCGCACCGGCTGAGAAGTGTTCATCATCTGATGAATTCGTTTCTCTGGTCCAATGCTCCGAGGACCCAGTGAACAGAACAACATCTCCATTAGATGTTCCGGCATCCCTGACGGGTTGCATAGACTGATTTGATGAGGAGTTTATTCCTCCACCAGCGAGATATGTATATGGGAGTTCGAGCAGGTTTACAGGCTCACAACAGTCAATGACAGCTGTCAAACGGACCCCGGCTGGTAGCGTACTAATGAGAATATCGAAAAGGTTATCCTCCGTGATACCACCTCGTCTTTTATAGTCCATAGGGAGAATGCAATGATTGTAATCCCTTCCGGACCGACGACGCGCATTAGACTTACCACCTCTGCCAGAATAATGAAAGAAGAGCACATCCCCTGGCCGTACGTCGTGCACCAGCCATGCCAAATATTGTATTATATTTGCATGAGTAGGATCCGCTGTCACATTCGGAAATTGCCGCTCATCAGCAAGAATACAACACTCGCTGATTGGAAATTGAGCACGTTGTAGAGTGTTTAGCATCTCCTTGATGTCACCCACACAACCGGACGTGTGGCCAAAGATACTCATGTAATTGATGCCAATGAAAAGCGCCTTTACACGGCCACACGTGTATGGCACGGACACTTGGTATGGAATGAAAGGACGGCACTTGCGGGCATCTCGCAATGCTTCTCTCAGATCCTTCGCATCGAATCTTTTTGAGCGTTTCACTTGATGGATACCATCTAAAGGAAAGGCTCTTTTTATCCTCCTCAGAAGCATAATTGTTGTCAAGATGGGCATCTTGTCAGTGGCGTACAATTTTTATAAAAAGGAATATAAATGATTAACTAATCACAAAAAAAGAGCAAATATATATATATATATATATATATATATATATATATGAAAATGAACCTTTTAACTGGTTACTGAAACGTAATCTCCTTCGTTGTCAACTAATCGACCTCGTCAAATGAAATCTTAAATTATTTTTTAAAAAAACAAACAAATGACCTGTTTACTTTTTTTCGTTTCGTAATTTATTTCTCGTCGTTTCACGCTTGCTTTGCTGTTGATTTTCTTAAAAAGTATTGGTAACAGCTTGTAATGAAAAAGAAATAGGAAGCTAAGAAAAAAACAAAACAAAAAAAGGTGTTAAGAATCCATTGAAAAGAGAAAAAAAAAATGAGAAAAAAATATGCACTTAGATATGAGAAACAATAAGCTTTCAAAGAGATTTAAAAAAAAAAAAACTATGTAAGAGAGATAAAACAAAAACAACAAACAAATATACGTATTTGATAAAAACAATGAAAACAAAGAGATGTATCCAAGATAAAGAGGCACCAGTCAACTATTCCCCCAGTTCGGAGACCCGTCTTTTTGTTGTGACATTACACAAAATACCAGACGAACTTGCACAGACACAAAAATAAACAACATTACTCACAAACACACACGCGCAGACATATGCGTACATGTACACAACTGTACGAATACACTTGAGTGAGTGGTGGGTTGACATCACGCTACACCGCGTGTGCGGCGGCTGTTGCAGCAGCCGCAGCCGCGGGGCCCTCGCGATCCTTGAACGCCTCGAGCACCTCAGGATACGCCACGACGTAGTACGTGGTGCCATAGTGCATGTTTCGGAGCTCCTTGATCTCTAATCGGGATTCTTTCAGGTATTCCCGAATAGGTGCATTCCATTTGCAGCCATGCGTATTTACCTTGTGACGTTGTTCAAAATAGTCGAGGAACCAGTTTATGGGCAGGTAAGGGCTTCTGCCGTGTTCAAGAAGGAGAATAAGACCACTCGGCTTCACTACACGCTGCATCTGACGCAACGCCATGACCGGATCATGCAGGTGACAGAGTCCAAACATGTCCACTACGCAGTCAAACTCTCCATCACCAAACGCGTCGAGGGACTCCGAGCGGACACGACGCACCTCATACTTTGGGTATGCCGTCTTTGGCAGACGGTAGGAAAGTGCTTGCAGTTGCTGTGGGTTTGAGTCACACATAACAATCTCGTGTACAGCGTAGGGATACGCACCAATGTTCTGTCCATGTCCAGCAGCAAGCTCCAGAACACGACCATAGGTAAGTTGGAGCAACTCCTCACGCATCTCACGAATTTCCTTTGGTTGTGCCACCCAAACACGAAAGAATGTCAACGCCGCGCCGGCAATAGCGACGCAAACGAGAACAGTCCCCCATATGCGTAGACGCTCCTGCAAAGGTCGCTTTTCCCTCTGTAAACGAAAATATTCACGTTGTTGGTAATACTCGTGGTGCCAAAAAGGTTTCACATGCGTCGGAATGTCATCTGTGTAGTCGTAAAAATTTCGCTTCCCTTGCGCCAAGATTGGCGAGTGCGTTGTCTCCCATTGCCAAATAATAGACTCGGGCTGCTTGTCACGGCCCTCACGAGTTAGCGCATGGCGGGCAAATTCCAAGACAATGTCGTCCGATGGTGCCAGAAAGCCCTCTCTGCGCTCCAAACCAGTCTCAAGGTGGGTGATGGCGGAACTGTCATTGGCTTTCTGTGGTTCATTCACCTTTTTTACCTCCCCTTCAGTTTCACCTCCATGTGGTGAAGTAGTTTTACCTGATGAAGTTGTACTGCAGCATCGCACTGCGCAAGTCACATGGAGTGCGGCAACCAATCTAGCGTGGGGTAGGCGACGCAGCATCATTAGGCTCAAGATGCTAACTAAACGACTCAGGCCTTTCGATACGCTATCCTGCTATTTCTTATGTATAGTGTTCTCTTTAGAGGTTTTTTTTTCTCGTTTTTGTATTTCCTTCGTCCTATACCACAAAACGAATACAAAATGTGTTTCACAAATAAGCAAAAAAAAAAAAGGAAAAGTTCAAAAGATAACTACCTTCCATAGGCGTTGTAATACTCGGATTACATTAAAATTGCCGTAGTCAAGTTTCTCTCGTGTAGTATTCTGGCGCACTTCCAGAGAACAAACATTGAAAATACACACGCATACATCTAAGCATTTTTAGACTGGAGTTGCCTTTAAAATCAACAAATAAATAAATAAATAAATATATATATATATATATATATATATATATATATATATATATATAACGACTCTGCCACGGAGTCATTTTTGGCGAAGCAGGATCAAGACAAAAAAAAAAAGGTATAGCCTTTCTTTACTGAAGTGCAACAAAAGAACAACAAGAAAAAAAAAAAAAAAACATCTTCAGAGGCAAAAACGGGGAAAATAAAAAGTGAGGTAAACATGTGAAACATGTAGTAATCATAACAATGATCACTCCGAAAATCTCACAATGATTTTTTTTTTTTTAATAGAAAAACAAAGCAAAAAAAAAAAAGCATCTCAAACGTAAAGTCTCCTTAATCTCTAGCAAGAAGAAAGTGACGGAGGAACAGGAAGACTCATGTCACATCTCATCGGGGTCACGCTTCCCATATAATGAGGGAGGTTGCGATGCTTTTGACCTTTGTGTTGGATTCGATCGCTGTTGTGGTTCTTGATTCGACCTTGGTGCGTACTGCGCTGGTGGTAGGGATCTTCCAACCGGAGCGGGAAGGGCCTCAGGGTAGTAACCTTGGGTCCCGGTGTAAACGGGTATCCCCTGCGCTGGCTGTCCAGGCGGAGGATAATACGGCTGCTGCTGTTGTTGTGGCGGTGGATAATAAGGTTGTTGTTGTTGCTGTGGTGGTGGTGGTGGTGGGTAATAAGGTTGCTGTTGCTGTGGTGGTGGTGGGTAATATGGACTTGGGGGGAGGGCGTGGTAGTACTGCTGATACTGCTGCATAAGCCCTTGGTTTAGTGTAATAGTACCAAAGAGGGAGAAGGGTTTGTATAAATCAAGCGGCTTAGAGCTGGATAGTTGTGGCACCTGTTGATAACGTTTTTGTTGAAGCATATCTCTTGTCTTTTTTAAAATATCCACGTAACTCAACCCCGAGGTGTTCAGTAAAGTCCAGGTGAGGGCCTGCGTTGCAGCACCTCCGGCGGCAATCGAGCCTGCCCCAAAAGAGGCCGTGTTGGCCACATCCGCACTTGTACCAGAGTCTGCACATCCACTAAACATAACAACATCGCCATTGGAGAAGTTGTCACGTCGCACAGGTCGCATTTCGTAGCGTCCAGTATTATTCATATTATAGCCACCAACAAAGGCAAATGGGAGATCCAGAAGTGAGGCAGAGTGGCAGCAATCAAACACAGCCGTCAAGCGAGCTCCTTGCGGTAGAGGCTTTACAAGGAGTTCAAAAAGATCATCATCCAGAATGGCGCCACTCCTTTCATAATCAAGTGGTACAAGACATTGATCATACTTCTCCTGAGAATCCTTCTCTGCCTTGGTCTGTGATCCGTGACCGGAGAAGTGAAGAAAAAGGACATCACCGGGACGCACATCATACACCAGCCATGCCATGTGTTTAATAATATTCGCTCGAGTGGGCAATGCCGTGAAGTTTGGAAAGCGTTGATCATCTACAAGAATGCAACACTCACTAATAGGAAATTGAATACGTTGAAGCGTGGCAAGCATCTGTCTACAATCATTCACACATCCACTGAGTTGACTTCGCGTTCCTGTGTAGTTGATACCAATGAAAAGGGCCTTGACGCGACCACCCGTGTATGGGACAGGCGCCCGATACGGCACAACGGGACGACAGGTGTGCGCCTCACGCATGGCCTCCGCCACCTTCACCCGCTTTGGTCGCTTCACTTGACCTATACTATTGACAATGTAGGGGAGAGCGTTTGCGGCCAAATTAACGGCCAACATTCCCAAAAGAAGATCCATGATATGGCCTTATAAAAAATAATCTTTTTTGTTTGTTTTTTTACTACAAGTGTATATAAACAAAAAAAAAATTAACAGAGACAAACTTCTTGCAGTACTCCACCCACTATTATTACCGCTGCTCCTGGTTCCGGGGGCTTTATTTTTCTTTTATTCTTTTTTTTTTCTTCCTGTTGTTGTTGTTGTTTCCCTTTCCTTCACTTTTTTTTATTATTGTTTTCTTGTGTTATTGTATATCCCTAATTTCTCCCTAAAACTTGCGAGAAGAGAAAAAAAGAAAAAATAAGTAGCTCTCAAGAAATGAAACAAAGAGTCACCCTCTCCACCTCTCCTACAAAAAGAAAGTAAACATACTCACGTTCATCATTATAATCATAATCCCGAAAAAACAAAAAAAAAATATTGCATAAGGAAACGTAAGCGCATACAAAAAAAAAAAAAAAAGATAAAAAGGAAGAGCAAAAAGGAACATTCACATATAAAAAACAAAAAAAAAACACCCTTCCCCGATGAACAGACCAACACCGTGTCATTCTGGTCGGGGGTGCTGTGCATCGCCACGTGATGCGTAAACGCGTACCACGAAGAACCAAAAAAGTGCCGTTTCGCTTTTACATTTCCTCTTTTTTTCTTCCTTCTTCTCCTTTCATTTACTTTATTTTCCTTTCTCCTTCTCCCTTCTCCCTTCTCAGAAGACCCAGATACGCCCGGATGGGTGCAGCTTGTGTCGCAGCAGGAACTCCTCCACGACGTACTGACTTGGCGCCATAAATGCGCTGACGAGAACGGCCGACGCCATTCCCGCCGCGACGAGATCGGCAAGTTCGTCCGCCGCGCCGTCCGTTTCGGCGGTTCCGCGAAAGAGAACGGTGTCCCACCACTCCGACTGCCCCGCCACCTCATGCAACTCCTCACGAAACGCGCTCGGGGCGGAGAGGTAAATCGCATCGAATCCCTCCCGCGTCTCCCGCCGCTGTTCCTCCATGACGGCGTCGATGCGGGCGGCCGTCTGCTGCGCGGTCGGGGCGCACTCAAAGAGCGTGTCGTTTCCTCCATCCCGCGCAAAGCGGGCGGCCGCCTCGGGGAAGTTGGCGGCAAGGTAGAGGAAGTGCTCCCCCCGCGGCCTCTCGCGCAGGGCGTGGCAGTCCGCGACGGCGTTGCGCACCACCACCGCCAACACTTTGCGATCGGTGAGGGCGTGTGTTTCGTAGAAGCGCTTCGCGTCGTGCACGAGGCGCGGGTGGGGCCGCACCATGGAGCGCATGGCCCAGTAATCGTGCTTTCCATACTCCCGCCCCTCCCCTGCGGCGTCTTGGCAGGCAATCCAAAACTCACTGCTCGCCTCCATCGAGGTGCAGTTGCGGCAAAAGGTGAGGAGCGGGGTTTGTATGAGCTGACGCAGGCTCGTCGTCCTACCCCCCGCCTCGCGCCAATAAAAGGTGGAGGGGAGTGTGAAGTTCGCATTCCGTCGGCGATACGCACAGAGGGCGAAGTGATGCACCGTCTCCACCCGCTGCAGAACGGAGCCGCGCACCAACGGCGGCTCCTCCGGGGTGTTACCAACGAGCTCCATCGCATTCCCCTCGCGATCAAAGTAGGTCGGCCAGCGCTCCTCCTCCTCCTCCTCACTCGGGAGAAAGATGTCGGCGTTGCGCGGGTCGTTTGGGTTGTAAATCCACAGCATCCGGCGCGAGGAGCGGGACTCCGCGTTCCAACGGGTGAAAGGAATACTCCCAATCGCCTTCTCCCACTTCCGCAGCAAGGACTCCGACCCGAGCACGGTGCAGCCCGGGGTTCGCCCGCAGAGTTGGCGGTAGGTGCGGCGCAGGGCCTCAATCGACTCGCGCGTGAGGGCGCCGTGCATGCCGTCCCCGTCGGTGAGGCGGTGCAGCGAGGCGCGCAACACGCGCACGTCCTCCGCCGCCTCCTCCACCGCCTCGCGCAGCCCCTCGCCGGCGGCCGCGTCCTTCGCCTGCAGCGCAGCCAACGCGGCGCGGCACTTCGCCTCGGCGGCGTACAAGGACTCATAGGTGTCCGCGTCCTGCGCAATCTGCGCCTCAATCTCGCGGTTGGAAACGACCATGGCGTGGATGGTGGTGTTGTGATCGCGAAGGGAGATGTTGTGGGAGGCGGCGTCGTAGCGCGTGAGGCAGTCATCGGCGAGGCGCGTGATGTCGCGCTCGTGTTTCTTTTGCTTCTCATGCGCCGCGGCGTACTCGCGCTCCCACGCCGTCACGCCATGGTGGTATCCCAATGCTACACACAAAATGAGGCCAATAACGACAGTCGCCAACACCGCAGGGTGGAAACGAACCTCGGAACGTCGATCCTTCATTCTGGACTACTCAAGCGTCACAAAGTAATAATAATAATAATGGTGAATAACAATAATAAAACAAGTAAATCCGTAGCGGAAAAAGGAAATTCGGAACTGGAGAAAAAAAGAAAAGAATAGATAAATAAATAAAAAAGAGACGCCTTCACTTTAATTTGTTTACGAGTTTTTGCGTCTTACTATTGGGTTTTTTTTTTTTGTGTGTGTGTGTGTTTGTTTGTTTCTTCTCTTGTCTGAGAACGTAAATAAAATGTTAAGCCGTGCTCACTTTCCCCTTGTGCGGAATGTATGGATATGGGTGTGTAAGCCGATTTTTTCTGTTTTTCGTTTCTTTTGTCTTTGTTCTAGTTACCTTTTGTGCGTGGGAGTGTTTTTTGCTTTTTCTATAAAATCTTTTTGTGTATATGTTGTTTTACCTCTTAACACTTTTGTTGACTCTTTAAGGTCAAAACAATTCCTTCACGATTGGAGTCCACAAACCAAAAAAGTGAAAGAAATGATACCCAAATGCTTCTTTTGAGCTTAATGTTAGTCATAAGGGTGTTTAGAGACGAACAAACAGAGAGAGAGAGAGAGAGAGAAAGAGAGGAGCACACACACATAAATATATATATATATATATATAACATTTTATGCAAATACAGAAGCATTGTATAAAAAACAAATACAAAGGCGTAGAAATATACTCTGTGTGTAGATCAAAGTTGAACAACACTTTAAGGACTCTTTTTGTTGTTGTTGTTCTTGTTATTAATGTATTCACACAATAAACAATACGCAGTCACCTCAAACCATTCTAGCATAAACCCCCATTTCTCTATAATAATAAGTCCTTTCCTTCATTATCTTTCAATTCCTTTTCTGGCGCACTCCTTGTTGACATTATTTTCGCTGCCAGATCAGTATATATTTTTTTTGTCCTTCTTTCTTTTTCTTTTTCTTTTTTTTTGTTTTTCCATTTCTCCCTTCGTACTGTTTCTCTGTTTTACTGTTAATTATTTTGTTTTTTCGATTTATTCATTTTTTTTTGGTCTTCTCTAACTTTTTCTCATCCCTTTCATTCAAATGTACCCGCATTTCCTTCATCCAAATGTATTGTTAACATTTTCCCCGTCTGTCTGCAAAGTAAGCGTATTCATCTGTTTGACTTTATTCACACACAAATACACGTACAGCATATATATATATATATATATATTCTTCATAAGCAACTCAAGGAGCAAATCACAGCAACGCAAAAACCAAAACAAGGAACAAACCAAAAAAAAGAAAAAAAAGTTATAGTAGTCGCATCATCTTTTCCCGTATCCCCTCCGCCCGTGCGGCGTACTTTGCCGCGCTCTCCCCCCCACCCACGAGGGCGACCTCCATCGCGTCGCTGAGCAGCGGAAGTAACTCCGGCGGCCGTCGTTGCTGCGGCCATCGCCCGGCCGCGTCGGCGGCGGCCTCCACCACCGCGAGCACCGCCGCCGGGTGGGCGCGAAACGGCACGGCGCACCGCAACGCCCGTTCCGCCGCGCGCAGCAGTCGCTCCGTCTCCCCGTCGCCCTCCGCGGCGGCGCGAAACTCCGCCAGCGCGGCGCACAACCGGAGGGCGCGCAGCATCCGCATATTCGCGCTGCTATCGATGGGAATGAACGCCCCCCCGACGGCGTCCCCCACGCGGCGCACCTCCGCCCGCTCGAGCGCCGACGAGGAGCGGAGGGCGCGCTCGAGGCGGATTTGCAGCGCGGTCGCCTGTTGGCACTCGACGGCGAGCCAAACGGCCTGTGCGGTCGCGCCACTCGCGAGGCGCGCGGCGACGAGGCGCTCGTGCAGCGCCGTCATGGCGAGGCGGCGGAAGTGCGCGGCGGCGGCGACCCAACGCGTGAGTGTCGCGCTCATCGGGTAGCGGCCGCGCAGGAGGCGCACGAGGGACGTCTGAAACGCGCACCCCTCATCCCACGCGGTGTGCACAAAGGTGTGGAGGGAGAGGAAGGTGTAGCGGTCCCGCGCCGCACTGTCGGCGCAGGCGGTGACCACGCGGTGCAGCACGGCCGGGTTGGTGAGGGGGGAGTACACCACATACATGGCGGCGGTGCGCCAAAGCAGCGGGTGGTGCTGGAAGAGGGCCACGTAATCCGTGACGAGGTCGTTGCGTGCAAAGGTGATGTGCAGCTGCTCGACAGGGGCACCAAAAGGCGGGGCACAGAGGTCCGCGATGTGGGCCGCGGTAAAGAGTAGTGCAAACTGTCGCATCAGCATTGGGCCATCTAACCGATCCTCGCTATCCTCCTCCTCCTCGTCGTCGTCGTCGTCGTCGTCGTCCTTCGTGTGGACGATGGGTTCCTTTTCCAACTCCACGAAACCATCCTCCGTGTCACTCTCGTTAGGGCTTTGTATGGTGTGACTTGGTGAGGAGACAATGTTCCCGTCATCCACGCGCATCGACGTCGTGGACGCCGTTCCCTCTCGCCCTCCAGGCCCACAGGTGCCGCGCCGCACCGCATCCCCAACGAGCTCCATGGCGCCAACTATATCCAACACCACACGGCTCCCGAGCAGACGCTCCACGACACCCACGTACCACGGCCCTCTCGCGCCCGTCCAGTCCTCCATGGCGTCCGCGTAGACGCTGTGCAACTCGCGCAGGGTGAGGGACGGCTCGCAGACCGCACACACCGCCGCCGCATAGTCCATCACATCGAGCTGCAGCAAGTCGCACACCTGCCGCAGCAGCATCGCATCCCCACTCATCATCAGCAGCAGATCGAGACAGAGCGACTTGAGTTGCTGCGCCGTCTGCGCAAAGGCCCCCGCCACGCTGCGCGGCTCGAGGGTGCGCTTGCACTCCACCACGAGCGCGTTGGCGGTGGCGGCCCATTGGCGATGCGCCGCGTCCCCGTCCGGGGGCTCCGCGAGGAGACGCACCACATGCGCGAGGCTGCTCTCCTCCGCCGCGTCGAACGGGTCCGCGTGGCGGGAGCGGAGGTAGTCTACGAGGGAGGCCACCAGCTCCGCCGCGAGGGGAAATAGGCCGGCGAGGAAGGCGCGCTGAATGGATGCCATGTACGGACCGACGAGGCCGTCGACGATGTCGGCCTCCTGCGCCGGGCTGAGCGGCACGCGCGGGTCGAGGGCCACGAGGGAGTCCCGCACCGCGCCAATCGAGGAGGGGTGCACAAAGCGGCCGCGGTACCACTCCAGGTACGGCACACTCGCATTGACGCAGTCATCCCCACCGCCCTCGAGAATGGCGAGCACCACCGAGACGAGCTCCCACACCACCTCGGCGGTGGGGTCGACAAGGGTGGACACTCCCACCGCCTTCAGGCGCGAGAGGAGGAGGTCGGACCACTCACAAAGCGTCGTTGGGAAGAAAGCCGTGGAGAGGGGAGAGTCGGGGGAATGAGGGGGGGCGACGTGGGGATGGTATGGGTGGTTGGCATTACCCGCGTAGGCGTCCGGGGAGAGGGTGTCGAGGCATTTGCTAAACCGGATTCGCTGTAATTGGATAAACGCGTCGAAACCGGAACGCACGGCCGTAATGAGGGCAGGAGGCAAGTCCTCCTCTGTTTGTCCCATCAAGATATGTGCTACAATAGAGTTGTCTCGCTAGACTACCTTTTTGATTCTTTTTTTTTTCTTTATTCCGCCCTTTTTAAATTAATATTGTCCCTCACTCTCTCTGGTACCTCTGTGACTTGTTTGTTTACAATGTGAATAGGCGTATCAATGTATGTACACGTACAGGCAAACGGCTCCCTCCTTTCCAGCCTCTTGTATTAACGTTATTATTGTTATGGCTCGTTGGTTTTTCTTTTTTCTTCTGTTGCTATTGTTGTTGTTGATTTCGTCGGTTTAATTCACAAAATGAAATAGATATATAAAGGAGTGGCACCTTTAAACCAAAAAAAAAAAAAGTGAAGAAAAAAAAAGAGGAAGATTTCCTTTGATTATACACCCGCACACACGGGTGTTGGATGAGCATCTTTCAACAAAACCAGAAAAAAAATTAAGTAAATATTCATGTCCTTGGTTGTATGAATGTACTCCTTCCTTTCACATGCTTTTGTAGTTGTTGTAATTCCTCTTATTCACTTATTGCATCTTTTCAAACTTCCATGTCGTTCTTCTTTGACAAGTAATAACAAATAAAAAGGTGGAATACACACACAAACATATATATATATATATATATATATATATATGTATATGTATATGTATATAGAGAACCTTTACAAGAAAAATAAACACAAATGAAAAAGACGATTTCATGTCTATGCAGCCTTCGCCTACTTGATTTCTTCTTCTGCTCCTAGTGGCCTAGACGCATCCTTTTCCGTTTCCTCTGTCCCACTTGGCGTCCCTTCTACCGTACGAACCTCCTCTCTTTCCGTGGTACTCTCCATTAGGCGTTCCACCACCGTGGCGATTCGTATATGGACACCATGACGATAAGACCACAGAATGGCGACAGGAATAAGAACGGCACACACAAAAAAGAATAACTCGTGCAATGCATGGGAGACAAAGTTACCAATGGTGTGATCTACAATGACAACCGAAATCCCCTTTACAACGGAAGTAAGAATAATAGTCGTATGGCTCGGTGTTTGTGTAAAGAACTGAAGAAACACATGTGACGAGACCGAAGGGAACAACAGATAGAGAGTTAAATTATACAATTTCGTCAATGGCCGTAACACGGAGAGTCCAATGAGCATAAAAATAACGGCAAGATGCGCCACCACATAACGAGCCGACGCGACGGAGTGTAAACGCACAAATCTCGTTGCCATTGACACCACCCCACCTCCCATAAGACGCGCCACAAAGGATGTGTATGGCTGCCTCTCCTCCCTTTGCGCCATCTCACGCAGCTCATTCCGCATCCCCACAAAGAGCACCGCGGTTTGAATCAGCACCACAAACACATGCGCGGAAAGGGTGGTGGCGGTGTAGAGTCCAGCCACGCGAAACGCCGCGCCAGAGGCGAGGAGCAATGCCTTTCCCAACACACACCCCGCCGCCCCCACGCCGCGCAGCACAAACGACGCCCCCTGTTGCACCGCCGCCCAAACCGCCAAAGCGACGCGCCAAATGGCGTCCCCCACCGCCTCCATTGGGAACTGCGCCAAGAGACCGACCAGCGGTCGAAAAAACCCGCGCCGAGCGACGGCGCCAAGTGCCCCCCCGAGCCGCGCGGCCGCCCAAACGAGCGCATGCGCCGCGTGTGCCGTCAGCGCCGACTCCGCCCGCCACGCCCAGACGCCCGCCGAGAGGAGACCGGGGAACACATCGCACGCGTCGCCCGCCGCCCGCCCCGCCGCCCGCCCCGCCGCCCCAACGGAGAGGCCGCCGCGAAACCGCCAGTCCGCGTGGGCCGTTCCGTTCGCCGCGGCGCCCGTCGCCCCCGCGTGGACCCCACCGGCGAACGCCCACACGTCCGCCAAACGAGCGGCCGCGAAGGGCACCGCGACGGACGCCGCCCGCCCAAACCCCAAACGCGCGGCGCGCGCGGCGGGTCCAATGACGGAGGCGCCAAACGCGTCGGCGCCGCGATGGGCCGACCGCAGCGCGTCCGGTGCGCGCCACCAGAGGCGCAGCGCCAACGGCACGCGCGACGCGAAGGCCGGCGGCACGACGCGCGCCTCCCGCAGCAGACGGCGGCCCGCGCCGTTCGGGTGGCAGCGGAGCGGAGAGGCCGTCGCGTTCGGCCCGCGCGAAAGCGCCGCCGCGGCCGCCGCGCAGTTCCGTGTCGGGGGGAGGCGGTGCGTGGCGAGGCGCGTCCCACTCGCGCTGTACACCTCCACCGTCACATTCGCCGTGGCCGCGTCGGCGGAGAGGTGCAGGCAGACGCCCGCGTCCGGCGGGGGACAGCGGAGCGTGACGCCATCCAAACGAGCGCCCGCGCCGAGCAGCGCGAGACGATGCGTCCGCGCAGACGCCCCCGCGGTTTCCCCGTCGCACGCGTCCATGGCGTGGATGTGGGTGTGGTCCGCGAGGGACACGACGTGACGCGTGGGACGCCGCACCCCAAACGGGGCGGAAAGCGCAGAAGGGCACGGCAGACGCGTGACGACGACGCTGTCGTGGACAATGAGGAGTTCATGCGGGCCGCCGCCACTCCGCTCCGTGGGCAGGAGCGCCACCTGTCCGTGGAAGTGGGAAACCCAGAGGGAGGCATCGGGCGGCATGCGGAGGTGTAGGGTTGGGCCAATCTGCGGCACAAGCGCACACAACAAGGCGAAGGAAACGAGAAAGGCACACAAGGCCCGCGCACGCGAGGTGGCGCCAATGACAAGAGCAAAGGCAGTGGACAGGAGAGTGAAGTAAAGGGTTAGTCCGGTACGAAGGGTGAGGACGACACAGATTGGCACAGCGAGAAAACCAAGCAGGCGCCATCCCGACCAACGAAGGCGAGTCCCGAGACGCGTGAGGATGTGCACAGTCGTTTGAACAAAGAGTGCCGCAAGCAGAGTGGCGAAAATAATACCAAAGACGGCGAGAATATCCGACTCGTGGAGCACGAGAAGCATGAAATCCAATCTACAAAAAAAGAAAAAAAAAGAAAAACGTACACAACTGTTGTTCTTCTTTTTACTATTTATGGTGATGGTGCCTTTTCTGTTGTTGTTGTGTGTGTGTGTGTGTGTCTGTGTGTGTGTGTGCGTTTTCTACTTTTTCGTGTGGATGAGTTTCAATTCTGTGTCGCCGTTGGTGTTGCTGCTATTGATGTGTTTACTTACTCCGCTTTTTTGATGTTGTGGTAATTACTCACCACCGCCACTCCCCAACTATTGTTCAGATAACAAATATTGAATATAAGGACAAAAAATGAAACACACGGAAGCAACAAAGTAAAAGTTATAACAGTAATGACAACAACAAAGGGGGCGTAAAAAAAAAAAAAAAAGAAAGGACAGCAAAAAAATAATTAAATAAATAAATAAAGAAGAAGCAAACCACGAGAAGAGCTCTTGAAAATTGCGCTGATAGTACCAAAAGGAAACATAATGACAATAATAAATAAAAGTACGCGAGAAAAAACAAGTTTCCACTTCAAATCGCTTATCAGCACCATTATGAGCACAATCACGACCGCACAATTAAAAGATAGGCAAAAAACGTTGAAATAAAACGAGAGAATGGAAAAAGCTTTGTATGACGTCGGTCCAGTATATCGCAAGGAAAGCTTGCTTTACCAACCTTTTTTTTTTTTTGGGGGGGGGGCTTCTACTTTTCCTTTCCTTCTGTTTGTTTTCCTTTTTTTTTCTTCGGGAATAACTTTTCTTTTCTTTTGCTCGTTGCTGTTTTTGTTGTTGTTGTTTTCTTACGTTTTCGGTGTTCATTTTTGCTGTTATTCCTCCAATCTCGCTTGACACGCGGCTAACATCGCCAAATTCTTGCAAACGTGTCCACACTTCAAATCTTTCTTTCATTTTCTCGTCCTCCTTCCCTCTCTTCATCAATGTTTCTTGGCGTTTCCAATTGATTTTTTGTTTGTTTACTTTCCACTCACACGTAGAAGGAGAGAAACACCGACCCGTACATTAATGCTTTTTTTTTTTTTGCTTCATTCGTCTTGATGGAAACACATCCATTCCATTCTGGTTTAAATCCCGTTTTCTTTTGTCTTTGGTCCTTCTTCTCTTCATAAACAAATATACACTTACACAAATATACGCAAAACGAAACGTACAAAAATATATTCAAAAACAAAAACATATATACATATATATAGTCATATTTTAGCCCCCGCTTTCCTTTACGATCTTCTTCCCGTTTTCATCCTCCTGCATATAAATATATGTGTATATAGTTGGTATTATCATTCTCTCTCTCTCTCTCTCTCTCTCTCTTGTCGTTCATTTCTATTTATTTATTCTCTCTTTTCTTTTTTCTTTCATGTGGAAGGGACTGTGCGAGTTAAATCCGGTGGTGACGTTTGCTCCGAAAACGACGCCTGTGTTGCTAGCGTGAACTCCCCGTTGTTGCTAATGCTACTGTTAGTGTTGTTGTTGCTGTTGTTTCGATTCACATGTGCCTCCACCTCGCGCGTTATGCGCTCCACCTCAGCCTTTACTTTGCCCAGCGCAGCCTGTCGGCGCTCCTCGGCGCGGTGGTTTTTTGCTAACCATTCGCGTTCCGCCGCGGCCCCATCGGCGTAGGCGCCCACATCGAACACCTTTGCCGCCGCCGAAACACGTTGACGAATGATCTCCCATCGCGCCTCATCCGCGCGGCACCACTTAATGACCTCCGAGGTGGGCAACGTCGCCTCCGTCCGCTCCTCCCCGCGCATCGGGGAATGGGCGGCAACCGACGAATTCGGCGCACCATCCGGCGGGAGGGAGGGAAAGTTACAGATGAGATCGGCAAATGTATGGTATTCGGGGCCAAGAATGGTATGCACCATCTGGCGGTTGTTCTGATCGGTGGAGATGAGTTGACGCACCGCCGCGAGTAGGACCTCCACCTCGTCCGCATCACACCGAGACGCCGCCGACACCAGTCTACGAAGAAGTGCACGAATCGTATTCGTCTCATGTGCATTCGCGTCGAGAAGTTGACCCAGTATAGATGGATCTAGCTTGGAGAAATGTTTGGTAGTTGCTAAAAGCAGAAAAGCCAAATGACTACGTGTCTCAAAAAGGTGACTGCTATTTTTCATCCGCATGCGAACCCAGGAATTATTATTTACAGCAATACTGCTAATCGCATTGACGATATCCACCCCCAAAACGACAGGAAGGTGTACAATACTCTCAATACCAGTGAAAAGGTAATCCAAGTTTTTTATAATATTTACAGCATCCTCTTGCGAGCTAATTGCGGACCGTTTTGTGAGGTGGCTCACAATGGCCTCCAGCACGAGACGTGTCAGTGCCGGTGGACACTCCCCACCGCGCACAATACGCACTGTTGTGGCTTTGGTATTCCGACTGAGATCTAATATAGCCAGGCTCCGCAGAATATTGCGTGTCCGTTGTTGAATGGCCGAATTAAATTTCTTCGCCTGTCGTGAGCATGGTTGAGACGCAGGACCCATTGCACCATTGGAGCAACCGGCGGGGTCAATTACCTGACCCACTGCCGTCCACAACCACATAAGCCATGGATGTGGGAGCAGCACTTCAGCATTGCCCGGTCGGTCAACAATCTTCTCCAAGTGACTCAAGACGCGTAGAGCAACGGTCTCCGTGGAATCCTCAATGGTTGGAGAGAGAACTGAAGCGGTGCTTATGTTATCCATCGTGTTCATCGGACTACGCTCATCCAGCTGATCGGCTGATGCAGCGGCAAGCTCTAACATTGTCGCCTCGCGTGACATATTGAAAGGGCTCGCGGTACAAAGAGTACCATTGCCATTGGTGTAATTGATAAAAACGTTTGTGCTATTACTGCTGTATATATTCTGCAATTGTCGCTCAAGTAATAGTAAAATAGTTTGAAAAGCTTGTGGTACTTGTAAAGCGCCACTTCCCCCACCCCCTTTTGTACGGGACATATCATCTAAAAGAAAGCGTACGTCCCCAGAGTGCGCAAAGTCATACGAGGTATCGAAACTGTACTCACGTCGTGTGACACGTAGCTGCTGAGAGAGTAGTCCTGGCATATGCCCCTGTAACCCGAGTGTTTGTCCAATACTACCCTTGTTGGGGTCTTGATACTGTGGACGGACCGAACGACGTTTCGTCTTGCTTGGTGATCCAGCTGCGAGGTAAGCGATGGAAGGGTCACGGGAAGTAGGCTGTAGTGCATCAAAAGCCACTTGAAAGAGACAGTTGAATGTGGGTAAGCGCACAGGAACAGTACAAGAAGGTTCCGTCATAACACTCGCAAGAATTTCATAACCACGGGATTTAACAAAAGATTCACGAAACTTGCGATTTGTGTGTTGCATGAGAGATATAGTACGAAGGGCATAGATACGGATAACCTCACTGCTGTGATTCATTCCACCAACAAGTTTAATGAGAAATGAGAGCCCAGAGTTACCAAATGCGACACCAATTAAATCACACATGGATGTATTCGTCCGAGCTACTTCAAAAAGCATACGTAAGATTTCCGCCTTTACATGATCCGCTGTCTTGGTGGTAAACTTACCAAGAAGAAAAAGCAGTGTTTGCTCCATCTCTGGAGGTTCCTTACACAGTCGTTCAGCCAAGATAACAAGGTTTTCCACGCACTCTGGGGGAAGTTTTACACTAAAACGAAGAATTTGCTCATACCGTCGAGGTCCTTCGCGGAAACGGGCGACATTCTCTGGAACAAGTAGTGCATCACTTAACTCACGCAAAATGCATGAGATTGTTGTTGGATTAACATTACCCGCCTCTACCACATCAAGTAAAAGAGAAAGGATGTGCTGTGTAGTAATGTGAGCCCGCATGATTTTTCCCCGTCCACGTGGTATTGTACAGGCGATAAGAAGAGCAGGAAGTTCAACAGACATAGAATCCCAGTTGAGGATTTCATGTCGTAATCGGGCAAGAGCACCTTCATTCGTCATGCTACATAGTTCCTCCTCGGTCGTCGTAAGTTTCATAGCAGTACAAAAAAATTGTACACAAAGTCGTGCAACAATAGAAAACGAAAGTGATACTTGTGCTTTTTCTATAGTATTCAAAGCCCAATTCACAACATCATGGCGTTGAAAAGTTTCCAGTGTATTGGGCGGGTTGAACACAACGACACTTTGCACCGAGACCCCTTCATGTTTTCCCATAAGACTACCTGATACTCCCACACTAAGAAGGTTGGAGCCAACATACTTTTGACTTTCCACACTAAGAAGAGGATGACATGGGAGTGAAAGTTCACGTGAAGGTCGGGGACCTACTTGGTACATGCGTTGTACATCTTTATCTGTAAGGGTACCATCAAGTAATTCGATACTGGCGATAAAACCAAAAAAAGAAGGTTCATTTGGACATCCACCAAAGGCAAACTGTAGTCGATTCTTTTTGCTTGGATCTTTTGGAAATGGTACATTTAAACTCACCTCCGTGCGCCGTCCATTTATAAAGACAATAAAACCGGAGAGACTATGGGCAAAGGCTACGTGTGACCACGCATCCGCTGGTAGTGATGTGTCAGGAATAAGGCTAAGTGTAACCTCCGTAGAGTGTTGAATACGGAGTGCAAGGGAACAAGAGCGACCATTAGCCACGATCATTAGCACTACAGAACTTCCTGATGATGCATCCGCGTGTGAATAGAGGTGGTTACCCTCCAACCAGACACATTTAGGGTTTATCCATGCAGCAAAACTATAACCATGAAAGCGTGTAACAGAAAATCGATCCACCTTACACACCACACTACCTGAACCAGAGAAAAAGAGTACACCTGGAGGAAATGAGGTACAGCTTTGTACATGCAAAAGGGATTCCACAATATCAGCATCGGTCTGGGCTGTGACACGGGTGCACATTTCTTCCACAGCACGTTGAAGCATTGTTAATTCCTCCTCCGAGAAGTATAGTGAGTTGAGAAGACTCATAAAACCCATAGTTAGCTGAACTGTATTAGCATTTAATGTGTGTGTTGGTACACATGATTTTCCATAAATTGTAACCTCACGTGGAAAGGCGCTCTCCTGTAAGTGTGTGATGAGGGCAATGAGCGCCTCCATAATAGGACTCTCAGCCAAGAGCTCCGCGTTGCGTGGGGTGGCGACGCACAAGAGCAGCAATGTGGCTATGATGTTGCGATAGATACACTCAGATAAAGAATTTTGAGTATCTACACGCAAAAGTACCGTGGCGATGATCCCACACGCATCCTCAACCAGAGTGCAATGGAAGAGAAGTGAGGCAAGACGCCAAACATGGGCAGAGCCGCCCGTAAGAAGTGTATCCCAATGCACCGGCAGTGGTTCGTAACGCCGTGCGGACTGTCCCATTCCCGGTGATGACAACGGAGAAGGTGATGCTGGCGGGGAGGCGTGCAACGGGGCACTCCGGTTGTGGCTATTGTCCATAGAGTCCTCATAGAGTGATTGCCGGCGCAGGGCGAAGCTGTCCGTTGTGCACAATTCAATAAGGAGATCTGTTAACTCCGCTGCCCACGCCTGTGCCGGTTCCACCGCCAGTGGTACGTCTTTGCCTGGCGTGTTTGTTGGGATCGGCATCGTCAATTCAACTCGCCACACATTTGAGGCCGCCACAACCCACAAAGAGGAGAGCTCCTCGCGGTGCCCTTTAAGGCAGAGTCGTTTATTCGACTCGCAATCACGCACAAGGCTGCTGATGAGTCCCACGTACGCAAGACAGGACGTGAGCGGAGCCCCTTCCAACGATCCCACAGCGCTCCCTTCGATGCATCCCGTAAGCGCGGCGCTGGTGTGAATGAGACTCGAAAGAAATCCACACCGCCCGCAACGTGCGCGGACGGTGTTGAGGGAGAGGCTGTTGACATCCGCCCGTCGACACGCAGCGGCAATCGTCCACGCCAGGTGCACTTGAAGCGGCGTGACCGATAACTCCGTGTCCTTTCCTGTGCTAGGGGCGAGGTGGGACTCACTCACAATAAGACACTCATCCAAGAGTTGCTCATTAAACGCAATGACTTCCAAAAAAACGACGGCGAAAGCGTCACGCACCTTCTTGCTCATAGGGACTCTCATAAAGTAGTTTGTCATGTGTTTTGCAATATGGCAAGAAAGAAGCTTCTCCGTCAGTTTCGCCCCTGTGGTGCGAAGAAGAATGCGAAGTGCCTCCATGCATGTTAGCATGGCGGATTCCCCGAGCAATTTAGGCGGCGATGTCTTTTGACCGTCTTCAGCGGAATCAGTATTTGATTTACGAGAGGTAGAGTTCTCTATGGTGCCTTTTTCGAGAGCGTTGTGCTCCAGCTGGAAAAGAAGTTCCTCCTGGAAACTCGTCGCCCATAGATCCACTAAACTACCATCTACAGCCATACGTTTCTTCTGCCAGCGCTCCTCAACGGCTTTAGAGGTGGACAGGAGGTCTTGTTGCGTTAATGTCATGGAATCATGATTTGATGACATCAGACGTCTCAAGCTACTAACAGCCTGGTGGGCAAAGTCTGCTAACTGGTCCTTGGAAAGCTTCCGTTTCATATCGATATGCAATTTATTCAAAAAAAACGGTTAACAGACACTGTCCAGGACTAAAAAAAAAAAAAGATATGCAATGGCACAATGTAAAAAAAAAGGTGAAAACCGACAACGAACAATAATAATAATAATAATAATAATAATAATAATATATATATATATATATATATATATATCAAAATGGTACAGTACTTTCTTTCGCCGTAAACAGAAAAGAGATAGAAAGCAGCAGTGAAAGAAAGAGAAATAAAAATAGAGAGAAAAGAAATTCGATTAATTTGAATGTACTCAGAGGTTGCTTAAAATATATATACTGTGTGTCTATGTGTTTACCCCCGAGAAAGACACAAAAAAAGGGTTCTAATTTTGTTATTCTTCCTACTCTATATACTAACACCGGATTTGGCTGTAAAAAAAAAAGACGAAAAAAAAAAAGAAATATGAAGGTATGATAGTAAGCAGAAACAGAATAACAATAATAACAGCACAACGCACTGATCGAGCAAATCATTCAATGGAAAGAAAAAAACACGTGCATATATATGTATACATAATCATTTTTCTTGCTGCATATTCTTTTTAGCCTTGCTCTTCCTTTAATGTCAAAAGGTAATATATATATATATATATATATATATATATATATATATAAAGATGCTAATGATACTGAATAGATATGGAGCGCGCAGATGAAAAAATAGTTCTCTAGTCGTTTACAATGATAACTTTTTTTTTTTTTCGTTGGAGCAAAACTGCGAGAGAACATTCGACTGTTATCATGTTGATTTCTAATGCAGTTGTTTGTCTATAAACAAGATGGAAAATTAACAAAAAAAATAGTAATAATAAAGTAAAAACATATGAGGGAAGTTAAAGCGCCCTGACACATACTCATACACGCGTAAAAACATTTTTAACGTATACATGTGTAAATGTATATAAATATAAGTACATATATAAATATATATTTATATTTATATACTTATAAAAACTGTTTGTGCGTGGGTGTATCTGTGAAATAGAGAAAACACACATGAACCCATTAACGCACGGGAATGGGTACATGAGGAAGAAACACAAGTATAGAATAGCGTTTCTTCCAATACAAAGATAAAGATAAATATTTATATACGCAAAGCAATATCTACGACATGTGACAACAATTGTCAAAACGCATCTTCTTCTTCTTTTTATTACTGTTCTCTACCGCGTGTGTCGAGCCTCGATGGCTGCGTGGTGCCGTCCTCTCCTCCTCCTCCTCCGCTTCCCGTGCCGCGGCGACAGACTCCTCCATGCTGATATCCTGTAATTCACTCTCTGGCACCTCTTCCAAATGCCCCCCACCTGTTTGAGCCTCCGCATTGGGCTCCGTCTCCATTGGCTTCATCCCCTCCCTCACCTCCAACCTTTGCTGCATCCCCGCCTTCTCTATTACGCCCACGGAGGGGCTTTCCTTCCCCGCCGCGCCGTCGGGTTCCTTTTCCGGTGGCTGCACTGTGCGCGACACGCGCGCCGGCGGTCTCTCCGGCTCCTCCCCGGCGGTCGCCCTGTTTGGGGCGAAGGGCTCGTGTTCGGCGCGCGTGCTGCACGGCTGGAGGCTCGTCGCGCGGGTGACGGTGCCGCTGGTGTACGGCGACGGCGCGGTCGTTCTCGGCGCGATCGCCCCGGCGGACGCCTCCGCCCGACTCCCCGACGTCTCCTCCGGCGCGGTCGGGGCGGTCGGGGTGGGCGACGCGCGGCGCGTCGGGGAGGCGGACGCCTTCGCGCCGTCCATGGAGGCGGTGGCGCCGATGTGCGTGTTGACGTGCCGCTCGCGCAGGCGGACGGCGGCGGGGAACGCGCTGCGCGGCGTGCACGACGGCGTCGACGCCCGCGGCCGCGCATCGGCGGCGAGAAAGCGCACCAAAATGGCCCGCACCGCGCGCAGCTGCACGACATCCGCGTGGAGCGGGTCGAGCAGCTCGACGATGGCCTCCACCTCGCTCGCCGACAGATCCGCGGCGGCGGCGGTCGAGAGAATGGTGCGGAACTCCCCGCGGGAGAGCGTTCCGCTGCCGCGCACATCGAACGCCGAGACGTGCCGCTCCACGCAGGCGGCGTCCAACTCACGCGTCGGCTCCAACAGCGCGCAGAGGGCGAGAAAGCGCGGGTGCGTCACCAACGCCCCGTCGGGGGCCACGCGGGAGAGGGCGTCACGCAGGATGTGGTCCGTCGGGAAGTATCCCATCTCGCGAACAGAGACGGAAACAAAGAAGGACGGGAGATGCGCCTCCACACCGGGGGGATCCACGCGAAGGGTGTCAAAGACAGCCGACGCTAAACTCAAATCCACCGTCATCGCACTCATCTCGCATGCAACTAAAACGCAAAAAGGATACAATATACAACATACACACAAACACACACACAAAAATACAAATACGTATGTATGTTAGTGTGAACAGCGAAAAAAGAAAACAAAAAAAAAGAGAGAGAACAAAAAAAAAAAAAAGTGGCAATTCACACGTACAAACAAAACCAAGAAAAGATGAAATAAAAAGAGTTGCATATGTAGATATAAATAAATAAATATATATATATATATATATATATATTTATATATATATAAGCGTTTTGTTTTTGCTGGTCCTCTGTACTTTTTTTTTTCTTATTCTTGTTGATTTTCATCTGCACCTCGCCTCGTTTGTATGGCGTGAATGCGTTCACGCATCGCGGTGGCATTTGCCTCGAGACGCGTGATATCCTCTTCCACCCGCGCCGCGGTCACCTCGACGGCCTTTTGCATTCCCTCCAGCGCCGTCTGCACATCCGCCGCCGCCCATTGACGCACCTCCACCTCCGCCACGGCGCGCGCGGCGGCCGCCTCCACAATAGGCGCAACGACGGCATAACGCGCGAGGAGTGTGGCGAGGCGTTGCGCGGCCACATCGAGACGCCTCACGTCCGCAGCGAAGCGGTGCAGCGGGGGAGTCGGATGCGGCGCGCGGTTTGGCGCCTTTTCCCACGCCTCCAACTCGCGCAGTACTGCCCCGCCGCGGCGCGTGAGTTGGCGGAGCGTGGCGCGCCGCAACAGTCGACATTGTCGAAAAAAACAGCGCGCATCGGTTGGAGCGCTGTCGGAGGGCTGAAGCCACGCGCGCAACGCCGCACAACGCGCCGTCACACCCGCTGCGTCCCGCGCCAACAACACATGTGGGCGGCGCAGAAAGGGGCCTGACACGCACACCGAAGGCGAAGACGTCGTCGCCGTACTACAAGAGATGGTAGGAAGAAGGGGGGGAGAGGCGGGTGTGGGTTCGAGGGGCAACGGGTGCAGCGCAGCGCGTAGCTGCTGTAGTGCGGTGGTGGCATCTATTGGGAAATGGGCAGAGGGGCCAAGGGACACATCCGGTGGGCAACGCGGGAGAACGGATACGTCGTCCTTATAGAGAATACCAACGCCCTCAAACACATCATCGGCAGGAACGGACACGCTACGCTCCACCATCGTCAAGCCCAGCAACTGTGCCAGTGTATGCAGAGACAAACACACACAAAAAAGGAAAAGCGGAAAACAATGTATAGATCATAGACGAAAAAAGAAAAAAGAAAAGAAAAGAGTGGCGCTTAACAGTTCCAGTGTTGAAGGGGACTCTTAGTAAGTATGGGTAGATCCTTTTCACGTTTTCATGTCTTTTTTTTTTTTTTTGCTTTGCTTTGTTAACTGTGTAAGTGTGGATTATTATTATTTATTTTTTTTGCCTTGTTTCACCAACTGTGACACGCAGCAGCAGCAGCAGCAGCAGCAGCAAACAAACCGAATAAGGAGAAAAGGTCAAACTTGCTTCAGATACCATTCAACATAATTCATTCATTACTCCATACTAGCGAAGGATTTTCTACTTGTTTGCGATCATATTACTAATTAAATATT
>JASANV010001491.1:0-85526 GCA_030849715.1 Trypanosoma mega | reverse complement strand
CAGACGCACCCTAGGTGCGACTGCTGGCTCTTGGCTTCCCTCGATAAGAGGTACTGGACCCTGGCACCACGTTGAGGCGGCCGGCATCACCAGGGGAAGGGTCAATCGGAATCAGTTGCCCTCCAGCTGCCATTTTCTTGCGAACAAATAAAACTGACGAAAATATGACTAAGATACTACCTTATACCTTTTTCAAAAAACAAACACAAAGAGCTTAACTTCTGGAGAAAAATTTGGGAAAAACAATTTTTATATTTATAGTTGGAGTAATTTCAGAACGGGCGGAGATTTAATATCTATCTCCGTGATGTTTCTTCAGCAAGTATTCCCCTTCCCATTCACCTCGCAAGCTCACAGAAAGCAATTTTTCTGTTTTTTTTTTTTTTTCTTGTAAGCTTGTGAGCTTAATGATTTGGCAATGTTTCTGGAAGTTTCCTTGTTTCGGGTGGCCTCTGCTACGAAATAGTTCTGAAGTTACGGAGTTGGAAATATATATTTTTCCTTATGTTCTTTATGATTTAAGTTCTTTCGCAACTGTTAAAAAAAAAAGAAAACATGCGACACAGCCCAAATATTTTTTCCCCTTGACAGGGACTGTGGGCAATGAGAATCCAAAAATGAAAAGGGGCCGGTTTTCGTGCACTTCGCAAAGAAGTCAACCTTAACATGTACCTGAAAAATATTAAGTGGTTTATACGATGGCAAACAAGTAAGAAATACTCAGCCAGTATTCAGTAATGAAAGCGCTGTGCGTTGTGTGCCTGAAGCAAGCCTGCCATTTCTCCTTAATCCGTCCCTGCGTGGCCGTGGCTTTGTTTTCCGTTCCCTCTGATCTAATAAATTTAGCTTCAAGCAAAGACTTTCTGCATTCTGTGATGTCCTCGAGGGCTTCCCGGGGAGCGCCAGCAGCTGTGCGCACCCGCGCTCTGTGCGTGGTGCTCCTTCTTCTGTTGCGGCGCGCGTGGTGCCGCCTGCCATGCCCCCCGGCCGCGCAGCCCGCACACACCGCACCTATAAAGACCCACCTGCGCCACCTGAATGGCGTATTTAATAAAGTCCCTAATGTCGCTGTTAACCATGGCAACTCTGCAGCTGTCTGTAGTGGCCAATCTGCTTACCATGCGGCTGGCCAGAATGACGCCGCGCGCTCTGGCATTTCCATGGATTTTGCGAGCAAATCGCGCACTTGATAGAAATGCTTTTGCGTATTTGGGGAGGGGGCTATGCGTACGGTGTTAACCTGGAACCCGGCCTGGGTAAACGGTGTAAAGTGGATATGGATAGTCTGTAAATGGGCGTTTGTTGTTTATACCGCTGGAACCTTGGCCGTTTTCTCTCAAGTGGCAATCCGGATTTTGCTGCCGGCGTTCCCTTTTATATAGGCGGATGGCGCGCCGATGCGGCAGACAGAACGTTAAATGGGTTCGCAGCGCGTTGGGAAAGTCCTTATCCCCATATTGCAGGATATTACCTTGTGGGAGCTGTGGTTCCTAAAATAACAACTGGTCCCTTATGTCGCTATAGTTATTGCACGGCAAATTTCAATGATTTCAGTACCGAACGCGATTGCATTGTTATTTGCGAGGTTCAAAGGCCCGCAGGGACCGAGACGCTAACTCTATCAATGGCCCCTTCTGTGTCACCAAGTGGGGCTTTGTCGCCAACGCTACTGCGACTGCGGGCCTGACTTGGAGTCTGCTTTTTCCACCCGCACCCTCCGCAGAACATGGCTTGGCGCAAGGTGCGGGCCTATGGGCGCGCCAACATTGGCGGGCATTTGTGTTGATTGTGCTTTTGATTCCGATTATTGCCTTGATCGTTCTGCTCGTTTTATGCCGCCCCGGGCGGCGCAAGCAGAAGGCTTTGTTTGCGCCAGGGTGGGGGCCGCCGCTTGAGACGGGGAATGGCGATTGGGGCTCCAATGGGGGAGCCGCGCTCAAAAAGCAAGGGTTGACGGGACGCCGCCTGGCTTTTGGCATGGGGGCCCGTTCGTCTCTCGAAGAAAATGCGGCGTATGTGGAAGGGCGGGGTGGGCCGGCGGGGGCGGGCTCCGTAGAACCGATGTCCTCTTTTTTCCCTGCAGAAGCCGCGCCGAGCGAGTCGGTTGCCCAATTGGGTCAGGACGGGGGTCGGCGTTTCGCCCCGCCCGCCAACGTTCGCAGGGCAAGCGGGGCGGGAATGGAAACCTCTTCTCCGATATTGCCATTCCGGAATGTGAGGAAATTATGGAACGGGATGTTGTGGGGGTTTGGGGTTCAATATGCCGGCGCGGATTGGCGGTTTGCTCTTCTTTATGGGCGGCGTCGCTTGCATCGGTTTCAAAGCGCGCAAAATTATGTATGGTGCTTGCTTCGCGCCTTTCGGCGTGCGTGGTGGGGCTTGTGGGGCGCACGCCGTGTTCGTTGCAATCGTTAAAAAAAACAAAAATGTTTTTTTAGGATCGGAAGTTAATTTTTATTTTTTATTTTTGGCGGTGGCGGGAAATGGTTTGCGGGGTGCGAACGGAATGTCTGTCGATATTTGTGGCCCGCGACGTTGCGCGCTATTTTTTTTTTTTTTTTTTGGGTCCTTCCTCGTCGCGGCCCCGTTGCTTTTCAACTATTGATTTCGCGCGCGTTGTAAGGGGGGTCCGCCGGGTTTTTTTTATTTGCCCGCACCGCGCGCCCCCCGGCCCCCCCCTCGCAGGGGGTGCTTCTTTGGGGGGGGGGGGCCCCAGAGGGACGCTTCCGCACCAGTTGCTGAGAAAAGTCTTCCCGCCCCGCCTTTCCATGGAAACGTTGCCGCTTTCGGCAGTCGTCGGGTCGGTGGAGCTGGCGGCCAGCGCCGGCGCGCTTCTTTTTCCGCTTCTTAACGCCCGCCGTCATTTCCTGCCGCGGCGGGGCCGGTTTGTTTAACGATTTCCGTTTTGGTTTCCCTTTGTTTCGGGAACCCCTTCGGGGTTTTATGCGCCAAGACCGTTTGGCCTCTAAAGGGGCGAACCCCGTCGGTTTTTTTGATCGTTTTTATTTTCCCACCCCGCCAGCCGCGCCCCCCGCCAAGGGGCGGCGCAACCGTTTTCGCCGCCCGTTTTTTGGGGCATGAAAAGTTTTCGGAAAAGGTTTCCTCCCCGGCGGGCGGTTCGCCTAAAGGCCGGCGCGCCGTTTGAAAACCCGTCTGGCCGCGCGGCGCTTCTCTCGCGCCGCGGCCTTCGCGGGGAAACGGGGGTGGGGCTTTAACGGCGAAGGGTTTTCGGCCGGCCGCCCCCTTCCCCCATCAATGGGCGGCTTCGTTTTTCCCGCTCTTTTTCCTTTCGGGCCTTTCCTTTTATTTTTTTTGATGGGGGTCCGGGCGGGCCTTTGCGATGCGGCGGCCCCGCTGCCGAGGGGGGCGTTTGCCGGCGGGTAAGGCGCCCCGGGGTCGGCCGCGGTGCGTTTTTTTCCCCGGCCCCGTCCCGCGCCGCGCCGGGGATTTGGCTCTACCTTCCCCGTATTTATTTAGCGCCGCCGCCCTTCGCCCCGCGCGCGGCGGGTTTCCGGCGGGTTTTTTTTTTTCTTTTTTGGAAGGGATCGATGGCGCTTTTTTTTTTTATATTTTCGCGTCGCTTTAAAGGAAAATAATTTGCGTGGCGCGGGTTTCCCGGCTTTCCGAACCGCGCGCGCCTAGTCCCGGCCCGTTCGCTTCTGGGCGTTGTTTTGGAGAGGCGCGGCTGGCGTTCATCCCAACGCGCTCTTTTTTTTTCCTATTGGGCTTTATTTTTTTGTTTTCGCGGGCGTGGCGGCTTTATGGTTGCCCTGCTTTTTTTTCGGGATGCTCGGTTGGTGGGTGGGCCCCCCCCCCCGCCCCCAACAAAAAAAAAAATAACAATATTAATATTATTGGCGCGGGGGGTGGGGGGGGGGGTCTCTTGCGACGCGCCGGTCGGCACATGGCGCTTTCTCGCCTCTCTCCTTTTGCTTTTTTTTTCCGGGAAACGGCATGCGGCCGGGGCGAAAGAATTCCGCCCGCCGGGCCTTCCCGGGGGCCTAGCGAAATGCAAACGCCAGCCGCCTATTCTTTTTTGGCGCCCGAAATCCAACCCAGCGCATGGTCACGGCACTCGCTTGGAAACGAAGAAAAACAGCGAGCACTGCCGTAAATGGGTTGTTTTTTTCTTTTTCGGCGCGGGCCGTCTTCGCCTCGCGCCCCCTTTTCCTTAGGAAGCCCTTCGGTGCGGGAAAGAACAAAAAGAAAACACAAAAGAAAAAAACAGTTTCCCGACACGGCGTGAACGAAAACAGAAAAAAAAAAGTCGGTGGGGAAAGAAAAAAGCATAAAAGCAAATATCGCAAAAGGCGGCCGGCTTCCGTTTTTCTCTACTCTCGTTGGCGCCGTTTTTTTTTTTTTTTTTTTTAAGTGCCTTTATTTCGCGGGAAAACCCCTTCCCCTGTCATGGGGGTATGGCGGCGCGCCCGCTCCCCATTTAAGCTCATTCGTTCCGGGCGGCGCGTGCGGAAGCCGCGCTCCCTCCTTCGCTGCTCCCGCTGCTGCCTTCCTCGTCGTCGCCTTCCTCCTCCTCATCGCCGCCGTCGCCTGCACTTTCCGAGCCGGGGGGGGTGTAAGGGGATGCGGCCGATGGGGTGGCAGATCGCCCGTTGTGGCCGCCTCTCCGCTCGAGCTCGCCCTCCCTTCCGTACATCTCCAGGATTGGTGCGACCTCCGTTTTGACCATGTCCAGCAGTGTGCCCACGATGTGGGCGGAGGCGAGGTGGTAGCCGGCCTCTCCTATCCAACCGTTGGGCTTCGTTCTCTTCTTTAACGGCATTGCCTCGGCGAACGGCACCTTAGACAGGAGGTCGCTAAAAAAAGGTTCGTCACTGATGTCTATGATTTGAAAAGCCATGAAAAGATGACCGCCCTGAATGATTTTGGCGAGCTTCTCGAAAAATGTTCCTCTTGGTTTGTAAGGGGGTGTTTGTTGACCGCCTTCTTCTAAAACCTCTTCCTTTACCGACCGCGATGGTTTACCAAAATCCCTCCTAGCCGATAGCTCCCGCATGGCGTCTGCAATGCGCGGTGCGCGGCTTATGTCGCGCAAAAGTGTCCCGATTTCAGACCGCCGTCCCATCTTCACAGGGAGGCGTTGCAAAGGGGCTGTCGCCGAGCTGGCGTATGGATCAAATCCGAGACGAACGCGTAGCCGATTAAATGGGCCATTTCGTATAACATATGTTAGGCATGCCATGGCTTTTTTGTTAATGTGCGTGCGTGGGCAAAATCCAGATTGAAGAACAGCATCCAAAAGTTCCTGTGGAATCCAAACAGGTCGCTCTGCAAGAAGAGACTTGGTGATTTGCACCTCCACACAATCTCCACCGCCAAGGTTGAGACGCTTCAGCGCAGACTCCTGCGCTGGAAGCATCGGGGGGGGGATGTTGTCATTGTTCGCGAAAACGGTCAGCGTCGGCATGGACTCAAATTCCCACTCCGTGGGCTCACTTTCTTCACCCATCGTCGCCTGAGCACCCTCGCCGTGCAAGGCCGCTGCCCCCATCTTGGCATTACTAATTTCATATTCCACTTCAAAAGGGCTCTTTTCAGCTACAAAATGTGCTGGTGGGAAAATGTTCACACTACACTGCGCCGGGTGCGTTTCTATTTGTGATGGGGTGAATGGCGCAAAGCTAAAGTCCGCCGGTCGGGCGATATTCACCTCTCGCGAAATGACACCCACAACACGCGTCACAGGAGTCAATGGGGCCCCTTCCTCGGGAAGATAAATTTCCTTCACTACCTCCCCTGTTTCGGCATCTCGGGTGCGTTTCACACGCCTCGTTCGCTTTACCTCTAGGAGAATGTCGTTTCGGTAAAAACCATGCAGCAGAACCTGTGGCACGAAGGATGGGAAGGACTCGCGCAGCATCCGCTCCCGCTCATTTCTGCTCTCCTCACTCGCCGTGTGGGTGAGACTCGCCCCGCCAAACACCGCGCGAAACGATCCGTCACCACTCGTGTCCCCCAAATCGCTGCCATCGGCATCGAAATCAAGTGGGCGCCAACCAGAAAAAACCTCCGTATGGCAGTATTCCGCGGCGCTGGCGATAACAAACGGAGTGTCGTCTGTCGTTTGGCGCTCGCCGTCGCCTTCCGGGGTCTTTTCAGAGCCTTTTTTACCCATCGCCTTCTCCGGCGCCTCATCCAGGCAAGGGGCGAGAAAGGACGGAGGGAGAAATGCTTCAATCATGCGACGATCTCTTTCCTGCGGCCCGTGCTGGCAGGCGGACGCTGGGAGTGTGAAGGGAAGCTCCACGGAAATGAAACGCCGATGTGGGACCACTTTGGACATGCCTTCTTCAAAAACAAAGAAATATAATAAAAGAAGGGGACCCGTTCGAGCTATGTAATCTTGCTAAAGAATAATAACAAGAATAAAGTGTTTTTTTAAAAAATTTGTTTCTGTTTAAGGAACAGGTATCAACATAGTTGTGGGATAAAAAAGAACAAAAAAAAAAGATCTACACACATACATACATACGAAAGTCTCATCCATAATGCACTCCATATAGCAATGGGAGTGGGGAAAAAAAAAAGAACAGTAAACGAATAAATAATCACGTGTAGAATCGCAGTGCAAGTATTTCTATTGGAACGCACTAAAGATTTTCTTTTTCCTTTCTCTCTCTTTTTCTTTTCTGTAACTTTTTATAATTTGTCACCAAAACGGCGCAAAAGCTTTATACATCATCACGAATCAGTGAAAAAGAGCGGAGTGAAAAAAAAAAAAAAAAGAAGATACTTAAAAAAAAAAAACATATTGTTTTTTTTTTCGACTTTCAAAAAAAAAAAACCTTAATCAATACATATTTTCTTTTTTCTTTTCGGTCGCTTTTCGGCTTTCCCCCTATTCTTTAGCTTCTCTCACTCTTCCCAAATTCTTCTTAGATCGACCATAGAGTGAGTCAGAAAGAAAAATACAAAAAGCAAGAACAAGAACTGCACAACTGGTAAAGTATTTTACATCACGCCGACAAAAACAAACACAACAAGCCTTACCACCCACTCCACCCCCCCCATATATTATTCCATACGCTCATTGCTCGTTTTTTTTTCTCTGTTTTCCACACTTTTTTTTCTTTTTTTTTTTGACGCAGCCAACAAATTTCCCTTTCTATGTGAGGTTGTATGGATGTGTGTAAATATGGATAGGTTGGAAAAGGGTTGCAAAAAACGTCTTTACGTAATCATTGTCACAGAAACCACAAAAAAAAAAAAACGCATCCACACATACACATGCACAAAGGTACGCGTCTTTCTTTCTTTTTCTTTTTTGTGTGCACCATTTACTTGGACTGTTCCTTTTCGCGTCGCCGGCTGAGATGACGCCTGTACACGCGTTGGATAAATCTTGCCGCCTCGTCAAGCATTTCTTCCACCTTCCGCTTATCACGCTCCTCGCGCAGACGTTCCGCGACGCGCTCTGCTCGAATGCGGCGCCAGAAGGACTGCAACACTGTAGCGGCACGGTCATAGACATCCTCCTCGAGGACTTGGTGCTGTCGATCAAATGCCATGCGGCGCCGCCATTCTTCCCATTCCCGACGCACAAAATAGCCTCGAACGCGTGCTTGAATAATAATAGCTGCCTGTCGTTGACGCTCCAACTCTTTTTGTAACTTGCGTGCGCGGTATTGTGTCCAATAATTTTGAATTGTCCTCGCACTTTGTGTTTGATGCGACTGAAGACGAACCTTACGCGTGCGCATAATAACAAGCCAGCGCCTTACAGCTGTTTGAATTAATAAAGCAGCCCTCTCACGCCGTTGAGCCCGTTCCACACGTTCCTTTGTAAAATCACGCTTCGCAACCGTCTCATGTGCCCAGAAGAGCTGTTTCACTAAATCCTGTGGGTTAACGGTGGTGTGATGCTCAATCTCTGCCTCGAGAAGTCGCGTGCGTTCCTCCGTACGAAGCGCTGTTGCCTTGCGACGCGCGCACCAACACCTAAACGCACACTGTACCTTAATCGCGCTGTGCCGTTCGAGAACCTCACGTTCTTTGCGTCGACGCTCCTCCTCCTCCCGCTGTCGTCGCAGCCCGCGGGCGTACACACGCTCATAGAAGCCACGGTATAAAGCTTGTATCTTTGTCGCAGCCCCATGTCGACGGAGGAATCGTTCCCGTTCCGCATCGGTTAACTGCATGAGGAGTTGCCTCCTCCTGCGCTCAAGAAGCTTATGCTGGGCCAATCGCACCCGCAGAGTGGCGTTGATCATTGTGATGAGACTCTCCCATTTTTCCATGTAAAATATTTCTAGATCACGCTCCTCCCTTCGTTGCGCGCGGAGGAGTTCTAATTCACGTTTTGCCAAAATACAACGCCAACGAGTTTGAATTTCGATGGCCATCTTGGAGCGAATAGCCGTCTCCTCCCGCAAACGCGCCACAAACTCCGCGGCTGTTGCTTTCCGCCAGAAACATTGAATTCGCAAGACGGCTCGGTACCTCTCCTCGCGTGTTGTTGTGCGTTGCGCCACCTCCATGTTAATCTTTCTACGGAATTGGCGAGCGCGCCATGCACGTTGAATTCGTACGGCATGCTCCGACAGTGCCTTGAGGTCCTTTCCGTCATGCTCAAGGGCTAGTCGCGTGGCGCGTCCACGCCAAACGGCCTGTAATGTGGTGGCCGCCTCATCGCGTCGCATGCGAAGGAGCTTCTTACGTTGACGCTCCCGGTAATATGCATCCAGACGAACGAGTTTAATTCGCCACAAAAACTGACGTACTGTCCTTTGCATAATCTTGACGGCAGCTATTTCCTTTCTCAACTCCTTCGCCTCACGCAAGCGGTGTAATTCCTTACGACAACAATAACCACGATAGTTTTTGGAGATAAACGTACTCGCAGCAGCACATCGACGAAGTTGTTCGACAGTAGATTTCGCCATACAACAACGCCAAGCACGTTGAATCACACAAGCCGCAGCTGCCCGTCGTCGTTGCTGTACCCGTTCGCTTGCTTCACTAATTAATCTATACTTTAAGCGAGTAAGGGCCAAACGATCCATGTAGCCGCGACCAAGACGTTGAAATCCCTCAGCATATAGTGTAAAGCGAAGAAAAGAGCTCCGCATACTTCGCACAATAAGAGTACTCATAAAACAGCGTCCCCATGCTTGTAGTAATAGTAGAGATTGAGACTGCAGCCAATTGCGCTTCTGTTGTCGAATCTCCTTGGCATGATAACGCGAAAATTCTCTTTCCTTAGCCTTTATTACAGAATTTCTATACCAACGTTGAATAGCCACAGCTGCCTGAAGTTTCTTTTTCTCCTTACGGTACTTGAGGAATTTCCGTCGCAACACACACATCAGGTACCACCCTTGGATACGTTCAACACGTTTGACACGCACTCCCCGCTCCGCACGCCGTCGTTCAGCCGTAATCCATGCAACTCGACAGCGCCACAAACACTGAATTTTTCTAGCTGCTCGATTAAGCTTCGTTTTATGTAGATGACGTACCAAAGCCACTTCCCTATCACGACGGACGCGCACAGCGAGTTGCACCCGAGCAGCCGATTGCAACATTGTGACACGTTTTTGATTTGCCGCAGACTTGAATTCCTCTTCACGACGGTAAGACTTGTAGTAACTGAACCACGCTCGTGCCAATACACCTCGGATAAGGGCCTGTATGCTTGCCGCTGCCCGATGACGGCGTTGCACTTCTTGTGCCTCTTTTAATTCCTCTCGTCGGCGCAAATAGCGTCGGAAGGCCCATTGAATGTGACATGCTGCATTTGCCGCCAACTGACGCTGCCGCTCATCCTCGAGACGCTGTTGCTCCATGAGAGCGGTCAAAAGCACCGACCGTCGCTGTAAGAAGGCGCGGTATGCTCGCTGAATACTTCGTGCTGCATAGTGTCGTCGCATCTTCCGTGAAATATACTGACGACGGATATCGACACGTCGTAAGAATTGTCGCACACGTATTTGGAGCATCTGGACCGCCTCCAATTCTCTCTTTTCACGAGCTAATTTTTCCCGTGCGAGACGCTCTTCCTCTGCTCGACGGGTGGCAAGAACCTTGACAAGGTATACTCGAACCGCTTTTTGTATTCGACGAGCCGCGGAAACCATTCGAATGACAAGTGTACGCGCTAAGCAACCACGCCAAATGCGTTGAATAAGTGTGGCTGCACGATTGCAGCGTAGTAACTCCTCTGCACGCATACCATAGACAAGTTTATTATAAAGCGTATCAGCCATTTCCGCGTCACGTTTCGCCTCTTCCTTAGCTTGCATTCGCATTTCCCGTTCCTTTGCTTTGGCTATGGCGCTGGTGCGACGACCGTCCGCCTTCTTTTTGGATTCCTTCATGGTTGACTGTCGTGTTTGAGTGCGTTGAACATGCTTTTCCAGCGCCATCGATGCCGTACTTGACATTCCAGCCAGCTGCCGCAGGGACTGAGAAGACGATCTCTCACGAGTCGTACTGCCACCGAATGTACGACGTCCAAATGGGTTATCTGCTTCCGAAATAGAAAGTCCCCCCCCTTTGCTGAGGGATACCCGTTTCGAGGCCCCAAGGGTGGCCAACGCACCCACTCCACCAAAAGCGATTCCCCCAATGGATCCTTGCCTGGATTGCCGCGGAAGAGGCGTAAGAGTTTGAGGAATGGATTGCGTACTGGAAGCCCCGGTTGAGGCTGGAAAACGAGATGGCGGTAATCGAAGAGGTGTTGACTGTGGTGGCTTGGGTACCTGGCTCTCTGTGAGGGGAGGTAGGTTGGGTCGTGAGATTACAGTGGATGGTACAGCGAGTTGTTGAGCTCCCCCGGTGAAGAGTGTCAAGGAACCGGATCCGGAAAGGGGTTGTCTACCAATGAGAGATGATGGGGCAAAAGGGAGTGATGTCTCCTGCAACCCCGAAACAGATCCAGACCGAGCAACAACAAGTGGGAGACCGGTAGGTGCGATGGGGTGACTCTCTTCCGTGGATGGCTTCCGTTCAACTGAGAAGAGTTGCATCGTGGGTTTGTCTACATGAGGATGCGGTTCTGTGGGGACACCCTGCATTTCACGCGTGGGCTGTGGGTGTGATGATATTCCCCCGGTTGTCTGGATCTGTGGGGCAGCATGCTGAGAGTCGGCGCCAGGGTTTGCCCGATCCGACGAAGTGAGAGAAAAGGTGGACGCGGGAGCGGAGCGCGGCAATTGCCGTTCGGGACGTCGCTCTCGTGTGTCATCACTGCCAGCCTGTGAGGCAAACGGCATCGGGAGTACAGAATGAGCCCATAAACCGCTTGACATTTGCTGCCCTTGTTGTGCGGATGGTGCGGCCTGCTCCAATGGCGCCACGGTTTGGGATGATTCCTCATTGGACAAGAGCGACATCCCGGCTGCGGCTCCTGTTGCCGCCGGCGCCGCCACCGACGCCGCACCCGAGGCGTGCCCTGAGCTACAATCTCTGGACCGCACATCCACAATCTTGCGCTGCATCCCCGACCCCACATTCATTCCTGCTGCTACGTCGGTCGTTGTTGCTGTCGTTGTCGTCGTTTCTTCTGGAAGCGGGTACGGCATCTTTCCTGTGCGCATGCGACGAATCGACGCCATGGCCATCTCCACTGTGGGGCAGTTTGGATCTACCAAATACTTTCGACTGGCTTGCAGAGAGCGGTTATACGCATTGTGCGCCTTGGACGCATCCCCTTCACGTCCCCGACGCTCAAGCGAGACGCCTAGGTTGTACAACCCGACAACGAGCATCATGGCAAAGTCCACCACTCTATCCCGTCGCTGTTCGAGGAGTTCACACTCGAGTGTCGCAATCGCCGACTCCGCCGCCCGCACCGCCTCACTATGCCGCCGCAACTCATTCAACACATTGCACAGGTTAAGTTGCGTGGACGGCGAGACACGACTATGGTCGTCAATAGACACCTCCAGCTCCACTGACTGGCGGAAGTACGCGAGGGACTGCTCCAATCGCCCGCGACGCTTTTCCATGCAACCGAGGTTATTCAACGTGGCCGCACGCATTCGCAGACGACGGGCCTCCGCGTCGGGGAAGTAATTCGCCTCATGCGCTTTACGCAGATCTGTCAAGAAGAGTGCCTTGCCAAGGAAGAACTCCGCGGCATCGAAGTGACGCTCATTGAAGGCGGCCACGGCGTAGCTGTTGCAGCGCAGAACGAGTTCCGCCGCCTCCTCCACGCTGCTGCGCGGCACAACGCCCTCCGCAATGAGTGATTGAAGACGTGAGGCAATGCGATCCGCGTGTGCGCGGCGCAGCAAGAGCGCAGACTCAGCACTCTTGACGCTCTCGGGGTGATTGCCGTGTTGCTCCAAATCCTCCGCCATTTTTGAGAAAAAACGGATGGCGGAGATCACCGAGTCGGGGTCATTCGGGTCCACATCGCGCACCGTCTTTCCCTCAAGGGAAAGCGCACGTATCACCTCCCCCTCCAAAGACCCAACGGGATGAGACATGACAAAGGATGATCGTTTCTATTCTTTTCTCTTTGCTTTTCTTTCTAGTTGGTCTTGTTATGTATTCGTTTCACTTTTCCTGACCTTTTGTTATTATCACGTGCGCATGGATAAAACAAAATGATAACAATAAAAATGAAAAAAAAAAAGAAGAAGGGAAAGTTAGGGATTTGCAGAACTTTCAACGTCTCACAATTATTGTCGGTTTTGTCAACTTTTTTCCTGTTTCTTTAAGTGCAAGCGTCACACCAACAGAGAAGGAGTACTCATACCATCAAAAAAAAAAAAAACTTATACAACCGGAAACAACGACTATAACAACAAGAGCGATATCGATAAATGTAGCTGGAAAAAAAAAAAAACAGTTTGCCGTCTCCCATTCGAACCATGCGAGAAACATTTTTTTCTTCTTTCTTTCTCACGACACTCTTTCCACTTCGTGCAGAATTTGTTTCGTAGTCAGTTTATACTTCTTTGCCGGTCGAAGGGTGTGTTTCGCCACGGCGTCGATCTCCAACATTCCCTTTTCATCCGCTTCGAGTCCCGCCATGACGTCCCGCACCTCCTCCGTGGTGATGCGCTCATTCATACGTGTGAGTGTGGTTTGGATTTCATCGATGGATAAACTGCCCGTGTCGCGCGTGTCAAAGGCGTAAAAGGCGACCGCTAAATCACTTTCAGTGCGGAAGTCTTCCGCCTGCAGAGTGTGGCGCACGAAATCCTCAAACACCTTTCGAGGGACGGGGTCCGTTTGTATGGCATGTGTGCGCTCCGCCATGTCAGAGATGGTACAAAACATTCCACAACTTCGTAATACGAAAGGAACGGAATTTAGTGGAATCGTTTTGTTTCGTTGGCGATCGTAAAGATCAAAAGTTTGCATTAATTCTTTTACTGGAACAGACATTGCCTCAGCACGCTGCGGTTTAGAGAGGAAATACAAAAAAACTCTTAAGTGACAAAAATCATCAAAAAAAAAAGGGTGAAAGAAAAAAAAAAGAACTCTAAAAAGGTTAAAGGAGAGAGAAAAAGATATGAACAAACACATGTATGCATTTACATAAAAACATGTACACAAAATAAATAAGTAGGGCACAATAGTTTTCACAAGGAAAGATATATATATATATATATATATATATTTCTTTAGAACCAATCAACAACTAAAACTCGTCCAAACGTTTCTCCTTTATTAAAAAAACACAAAGAAAAGCACCGCGGGGAAGCTAGTGAGGTCCAAACAAAGTTACTGAGAAATGAGGCTCGAGAAAAACGAAAGAAAGATGAAAACACGGAAGGTAACAGAAAAAGAGTCGTTTAGAGTTTCTCTTTTCCTAATTGTTTTCGTCTTTTATTCATTTCCTCTTCTTCTTTAATGCGCTCATCTCATCCTCCTCCTCCTCATCATCACTGTCCCCAAGTAGCGAGGAGACGGCGGAGTCTGCATTCGCCTTTTTCGTTTCCTCCGGTTGTTTTCTTGTACGCAGTGCCATCATTTCATCCTCCTCATCTGTATCCGAGTTAGAGTCCTCTTCATTCTCATTTCCCCCTCCCCTCCCACTCTGCGCGGCCACATCTCCGTTTCCTTTCTTATCTGTATAATCACACATTTGGTGTAAAAGCTGTGCGTGTGGCGGACTCGGCCCGATCGTGTCCGTTTCCTTCCACACCACCTGCAACTCCGCCCCATCCGTCACTGTATCCCACATGGACCAATACTTTCCATGCGGGACGGTCATAATGGCCGTCCCAACCGAATGCGGCGTCTCCCCGCAAGGCCTACAGTGCGCGCGAAGGGGAAATGTTCCCTCCAACACCCCAAGACAAACCCCCGCCGTGTCGGCGTCCCACAAACGAAGGGTGCCATCCAGGGAGGTCGACAAGACGGCGGCGGGGAGGACGGGACGGGCGGGATTGGCGTAAAAGCTGATGGACGTGACCGCATCCGTGTGGCCGGGCACAATGCACGGGACGTTTGGCGCGTCCCGCTCCGTCGCGTTTGAGTCCGCGGCACTAGGCACGCGGCGGTGGAGCTGTCGGGCGTCCCACATGTGAAGAAGCCCGTCTGCCCCGCCCGAGGCGAAGCGCACGCCGCACGGGGACCACGCCACGCACGTGCACGCCCCCAAATGCCCCCCAAACCGTCCGCCTGTGCTAAACGCGTGCCGTCCGCAGCGCACGTCCCACGCCACGACGCGGCCCGAGGCGTCCGTCGTCGACATCAATGAGCCGTCTGGGTGAAAGGCGACATCGAGCGTGCGCACCGCCCCACCCTGGGTGAGGAGGTGGGGCCAGCGCCCGGCCGGGGAGAGGGCGGCGATGTCCCACACACACACCGCCCCCGTCGCGTCCGTGGCGGCGAGGAGGAGGCCGTTGGGGTCCACCGCGAGGCGATGCGCGCGGGACGTGTCGGATGGGCGCGTCGGGTCTGTCATTCCCGCCGGAAGGAGTTCCGCCGCCGCCCCGCCGCCTTCCCCCCGCTCCGCCACGCGCCAGGCGGTGAGGGGGCGCTCAAACAGCGTCGTGGTGAAGGCGACCGGCTGCGTGGGGTGGGCGGCGATGTGCTGCAGTCGGCCCCAACCCGAGGCGGAGCCGACCGCGCTCGCTAACGGCGCGCATGTGTGTGTGTCCCAAAGCGTCAACACGCCGTCCACCGCGCCGGTGAGGGCGGCACGCGGTATGGCGGGGAGGGCGGCGCAGCAAACAAACGGCACACAAAGCGTTCCGGCAACGGCCCCCGCGTCGGCCTTCACGTTGCGCACCGATTTCGTTAATCGCATGCGCCGTAGTGGGGCAATGGCGGCCGCGTGCAGTGGGCGAAGAGACGCCTCGGAGGAGACAAACGCATCCTTCAACGCAGCAACACGACGCGCGGCGCGGTGTAATGTGAGGGGCAATATCTGACTTCGACGTAAGGAAAGCGCGGCGGGGGCCGTCTGCTCCGACGCATGGCGATCGCATGAGGGGACGGAAGCGGAGGAAATCGCGGCACGAAGGGGGGCGATCGCCATGCCGGAAGCGTGTTGAATAGCGGAAAGATTCATGTGACCGCCTTCAATCATTAACTTGCGTAAACGGGCGCGACGGTCGGGTTGTGTTTCGGCGAAAATGGCAATGGGAGCCTCAAGGAGGCGAAGCGCCATGCGCACCTCATAGTCACTCGAAGGAAGCTCCGGATCAAACAGCTCCATGGCACAGCCGCCAGATACGGGGCCGCACTCTGTCCTTAGCACTGAGACAAAATACATCAAATAAGGGAAAGAATAACAAAATAAAAAAAGAAGAGGATACAAAACATGCACATGAATGGATTTTGTTTTTGTTTTCTTTGACAGACGCTCAAAGACATATGTGTTTACAAAGAAACAACATAAACAGGAGGGAAAAAAAAAAGAATATTGATTCGCTCCGACCATAGTTACCAAATGGTTTTATTGTAAAATAGGGCAAAAAGTCAAAGGGCAACAAAAAAAAAAAAAAGGAGAAGGATATACGAATACTCTGGCGTCAATATATATACAAAAATATATCTCCATGCGCGTGACACGTTCTTTGAATTATTATTTTTTTTTTTGCTCTTTTCTGAGTTCATACTACTTTCCTCCCCTCTCTTTTCTTTTCGTTTTTCGCACCCACCCCGACACTCAATTAGGATACGACATCTTCAGTCCTACCCTCTCCAACACTACATGCTTAAACCTTTTTTTTTCCTTCCCTTTACAACAACCAAAAAGCAACAAACCCATTCACGTTGCCTCTGTGGGGAGCGCTTTCCCGTATCGTGCGGGCACCATCATGACCGCCGTGAGCACCCAAATGTGCACACACACAATGTACAACACGGCCGCTATACGCAGTAATGGACGCCGCCGCAGCACTCGTCCCATATGCATCGCCAACGCATCCAACGCGGCGGCCGCTGTGCGAATGGCTCCTCCGTTTGGTCCGAAACGGCGCGCCGCCGGCCGCCACTCCGCCTCCGCCGCGGATGGCGTCGCAATGGGCACGCGCGCCGCGCACTTGGAGAGTTCCTCCTGCAGCCGCTGCGCCGTGCGATCGTGCCGCCGCCGCCATTCCGCCGCCTCGCGCCGCGCCGCCTCCAACGCGCGTTGGCGATCGAGAAGTTGACGCCCCAACGCGTCATCCGGTGCGTTTCCGCCCGGCAGCGCGAGGAGCGCCCCGCTCGCGGCGAAGGTGCCGCCCTGCTGCTCGACCGCCGCCCGCAACGCGTGGAGCTCGCGCTGCCGGCACTGCAGCTGCTCCTTCGCGCGGCGGTGGGCGGCCACCTCGCTGTCGAGCGCCTCGCGCAGCCCGCGGAGGTCGAGACGGGCAAAGTCGAGTTGCTGAGAGAGGGACACGCGCCCCTCACGCGCCGCCTCCGCCTCCGCGCGGGCAGTAGAGAGGCGGAGGCGAAGCGTTTCGCACTCCGCGCGCGCCAACTCCGCCAAACGCGCCGACGCGTTGAGGGAGTCGTCCGTTGCCGCACACGCGTCGGAGCCGTTTGGGGCGTTTTCGGGCGGCGGCTGTTCCAATCGTGCGCGCAACGCCTCCGTCTCGCGCTGGCGCTCCTCCAGCAGGCGTCGGGACTTCGCCTTGTGCTCCTCGAAGCGCTCCCGCGTCTCGCGCAGCGCGTCCTGCAGCTGGTGCACTTGAAGGGCGCGCCGCACCAACTCCTCCCGCGCGGCGTCGGCGGCCGACTGGTGGCGGCGGACGTCGTGCGTGAGGGACTCGACCTGCGCCTCGCGTTGGCGGAGGCGCTCGCGAAGCTCCTCGCCATCCGTCAGAAGCGGCGGAAGCGGAACGGCCAACGCGGACGGGGGAGGGGGGCTGTAAGGGGGGGCGTGGGTGGTGCTGTGCGCACTCGGGGTCGGGGTGTGGTTTGATAGCGCCAAAGGGGTGAAATGGGCGCCGTTTGTTGCGGAAACGGCTCTTGGCGTCACCGTCTCAGCGGCGGCGGTGTCCTCATGCTCCTGAGCCCGTTGGGCGAGAAGCTCCGCTTGCCCATCAATGGCCTCTAGAAAGGCTGTCACGCCGTTCAACATGTGTGGGTGTGTGTGTGGGAGTAACAACAACACCAACAACAACAACAAAACAAAAAACAAAAAAAAACGAAAGTAAAACTACGTGGTGAGAGATGGAAACAATAATGACGGGGACTATTATTTTTGTTCTCACTAATTTGTACGTTCCTTTTTTTTTTTTCTTTTTTAGGGCAGACACGTAAATATAAGTATCTCTCTTTGATTGATCTACTGGGCGATCTCTTTCGCTCTTTCTCTCTCTCTCTCTCTAAAAAAAAAAAAAAAACGCTAAACACCAACAAAAACAACAAAGGGAAACAAAGAGGAACAGTAAGGTGAAGAAAAAAGTAGAAACAAAAAAAACAAATACATAATAATATTTGAGAAGAAAAAAAAAGTATCGCTGCGTGCTCATAAAAAGTCGTCCTCCTCTTTTATACACAATCAACAAAAAAAAAGAAAAAAAGAAACATTTCTTTTTCTTTTCTTATTGAATAATGTTGTCAATGCTCAAATGAAAATCAAGGAGCGCTAACACCAATGAGTGCACACAATTCCTTCTCTTCAACTATAAATATTTATATATTGGTGGGACTTCAATGCTAACACAGTCCGTTCAAAAAAAAAAAAAAGGGACGGTAACGAAAATAATCATTACAAATAGTATGTAAAAAGAAAAAAAGAAAAGAAACAGCAACAGATAGCTAACCATGATTTCCTCCAAGCAGTGTAGCTAATTTATTCCATCCTGTCCCCTGCCTCTTCCTCCCCATCCTCTTGCGGGTCAAGGAGAGGTTGGTATCCATCCTCGCGCGGGTCGTGCGGCCGCTCCTCCTTGCATTCACTACTCTCCTCCCTTTTTACCGCACCATTTTCGTTTGCGCGTCGAATGGCCTCAGCCAGCGGTGCCTCCCCTTCCGGCCCCTGCATGGCGCGCTGCACAAGAAGACCCAACGCATCGAGGAGTTGTCCCTCCGTCTTGGACGGCGCACTGGACAGCATGTCGTGCATCTGCTGCACATGCCGGGAGAGGTGATCGTAGGCGTATTGAATACTCGCAATCGCACAGCTGAGATCGGTGAGGTTTACATTTGCCTCGCAGACCGTGACGCCGTGTCTGTGTGTGGATTTAATGGCCGCCTTCTCAAATCCACCGAGACGCTCCGCGAGGGCGAGGCGGGTCGCCTCCCGCATGATTTCCTCCTGAAGAATCGGATCCTCAAGAGTCTCGAGGGCCTGAAGGTGAAGCGGAATCGTAAAGGCACCGGAAACCTTCACCATCACATTGGTTGTGGGACCCAGACCATGATCCCCCATCGTACACTCACAAAGAAGCAAACAAACAAACAAAAAACCAAGGCACAGAAAAAAAAAAAAAACAAGAAAAGGTAATGAAAACTGGTAAAGAAGGAAAAAGAGAATAAATACGCACAAAATAAATATACTAAAAAAAATCAAGAATGATTGATGAAGCTAACCTTGTGGACAGCAAACTTAACAATTGAAAAAAGAAATGGGGAATTAAGAATACACACACACACAAAAAAAAAAAAAACCAATGTGATACCAACAAAAACATACCAATGTATTGCCGTCTAAATTGCGAAATTGTAATAAAAAAAATATATTGGGAGAGGTAAAAAAAAAAAAAAACTGCTTCGTAATAAGGAAAAAAAGAAGAAAAAAAATTCAACGATAATAATAATAGTAAAAATAGGTACAAATTGTTCTTTTTATTTCTTCTTTTGTTCCCATTTCAAAAAGAAACAAAATACAAGTAGAATCATTGTACTACGTACACGATGTTCATACGATACGATACATAAACACCAACAACAACAAAATCCGACGCCTATTCACAATATGTGCATATATTTGCCGTCATCAAATGTTCAGCAAATCCAAAAAAGTGCATCAGGAGTCTATCTTTTCATTTTCTTCCCCTATTATGTTTTTATTTCCGTTTTTTCTTTTTTTTTTTGGTGTGTGTGTGTGTTTCTGGAGAATCTCTTCATTTTTGATCTAGTAACACTGCATAGTAGCTGTTGGTTGTTGTATTTATCCTATGCTTATCCCGGACTAGCATGAAGTTGCGATGTTTCCCCGAGAATGGTATCCATGTAACGCACACCTCTAAATCGGAATGTATTACCATACATTGCCTCATGTCGCGGGATTTCACTGCGCAGATGCTCCGTCAATCGCCGCATCTCTCGTCGCATCTCTTCCATTTGTGAGACATAATTACTACTACCACCACTGTGGCTGCCACTATTTATTTCCACCGAGGCACGTTTTTCTATTTCTCGGAGTCGATGCATCACAAACTCACGCCGTGTGACGACCTCTAGAAGTGGAAGTTGAAGTTCAAGGCGACGTGTTTCCTTTCGCATCTCCTCTGTTCGTTGCGCCAGAGGCAACTGTGCCCAGCGCCGCATCGTCTCCATCTGCTCCGCCTCGGGCACCTCCAAGACGGACCACAACTGCCGCAACTTGTCATCCTCGACCTCCACCGATGCCGATCGTTCCACGGCGGTGGCGTTCGCGTTGGCCGCCGCCCGGAATGGGGTGTTGAGGTTCGCGGCGGTCTCGACCCACGCCTTTGGGGAGGCGGGCGTCGGCCCCCGTCGACATGTGCGCTGCGCCTCCCGCGACGCCACCTCGCGCAGCAGTCGGCGCTCCTCCTCGCCGAGCGCCCGCCGCGCCCACTCCTCGCGCTCCCTACGCGTCGCCTCATGCATTTCCGCGAAGAGCCGCTCGTACCGCTCCTCCACCTCCCGCAGCGCGGCGAGGCGCTGCTGTTCGTGCGAGAGCCGCAGCCCATCGGCCCGCGACTCCGCGGCGCGCAGCTGCGCCTCCAGCGCCCCCCGCCGCTCCTCCTCCGCCTCGAGCAGGGCGAGGCCGTCGCGGAGGCGCTCGTCGAACGCGGCGCGCGCACACATCGCCGCCTCCGCCGCCCGCCGCTCCGCCGCCGCCGCGTGCGCCGCGAGGGAGCGCTCCATCTCCGCGCGAAGGGCCACCAGCGAGTCGCGATAGACCGCCCCGGCGCGTTGGGCCGCCGCCTCCTGTTCCGCGGCGGCCGACAAGGCCTTCTCCGCCTCCGCCGCCACCGCGGCGCGAGAGGCATTTGCCATCTCCACGCGAAACGCCTCCCGCGCCGCGTCCGCCTCGCGCTGGGCGACAAGACGCGACTGCTGCAGCTCGTCCTGCAGCGCCTTCACGTCGCCGGCGCGCTGCCGCTCGAGCTCCGCCTCCCGCTCCTTCAGCTCGCGCTGGTGGCGGCGGTCGAGCTCGACCAAATGCCGCGCGTTGGACTCAGCGGCCGCCGCCTCCGCCTCCCGTTGGGCCCGACGGGACGCCTCCGCCTCCGCGCGCCGTTGCGCCTCGTGCCGCTCCGTCAGTCGACGCCCCTCGGCGGCCACGGCGGCGTCGCGCTCGCGTCCCATGGCGTCTGCGCGGCGCTGCATCTCCGCATGGGCCTCGTGCAGCTCGAGGCGCAGCGCGTGGAGGGCCGCCTCGTGCTGCTGCGCCAACTCCGCCCCGCGCTGGTCAGCGGCGAGGGAGGCCTGGGCGGCTTCGCTGCGCCACTGCTCCCGTTCCCGCGCGAGCACGGCGTCCCATTCGCGGCGCGTCGCGGCAAGCGCGGTGCGCCGTTCCGCCTCCGCGGTGCGTGCGCTCTCTGCGAGGGCACGTTGGAGCTGATCCCACCTGCCGGAGTCCTCCTTTTCGGCGGCGGCGACGGCCTCTCGGAGGGTCTCGCGGTGCGCCTCGGCCAGACGCGTCGCACGCGCCTCGGCGGCGACTTGAAGCGCGCTGTGCGCCTCGCGAAGGTCCGACTCGCGCCGCTCGAGGGCGTCCCGTTCGCGCCGCAAAAGCCCTTCCGCGTCGGAGCGGGCGGCGGCCACATCCGCATCGCGTTGCTTTCGCATGAGACGCGCAAAAGCCTCGCGCTCGCGAGTGACCAGCGCCATTTCTTCGGCTCGCGTGCGCAGCCAAAGGGCGTCATTCGCGGAGTGCCGCTCCATCGCCAGCGTGGCCGTCTCCACCAGACGGCGCGTCATGTCCTCCCGGAGGTGTGAGAATTTGGATTCGTACTCCATAGCCAAGCGCTCCTGGGCAAAGGCGCACTTCGCGGTCCACTCCTGCTCCTCCTCACGCAGCTTGGCAAGTCGGGTGTCGATTTCCGCCGCCATCGCATCCCGTTCGCGCTGCACGTGCGCCATCGCCTCGCGCTGCACCTCATCGGAGAGTTTTGCCTGTTGCCGCACGAGTGCCGTCTCACGCGCCTCCAAGGCGACGACGCGCTCCGCAAAGGACGCCTCCGCCGCCGACTGCGCCGCCGCGATGCGTTCATCGGCTGCCATTTCCACCGCGGCGATAGCGGAATCGCTGCGCGTTCGTGCCGCCGCGAGGGCGTCGCGCACTTCGACATCCGCCGCCTCCCGCTGTGCGGCGACGGAGCGCGCGGCGGCCTCTTTAGCGGCGGCCAAATCCCGCGTCAAGGCCTCCCGCTCAGACGCCAACTGCTCCAACCTTTGCGCCTCCCACACCAGGCGGTCGGCGCGCTCCTCCTCGAGACGTTTCGCCCACACCACGTTGACACTCTCCCGTTCCGCCGCGACGCGGGCGTCGGCGTCACGCCGCAACGCCACACACTTCTCCTCCCATTCATGGACAGAGGCCACCACGGCGTCGTAGTCGGCGCGTCCGACGTAGCGTCCGTCGGCGCCACCAAGGGCCTCATCGAGGAGCGCGTCGTAGCGTTGCCGCATCGTCTCAATGCGTTGGTGCCACTGCAACTCGCTTTCCTGACGAGCACGACTCGCCGCTCCATCAACCTCCGCGGCGCGGAGTTCTAGTTCGTGGGTAAGTGTCGCAATACGAGTGGACATGACGTCGTTATCCCCACGCAGCTCTTGCACGAGTTGCATATGCTGCTCGAGGCTTCGCATGACCTCTTCTACACGACTGCCCCAACGCTCCTCCGCCGCCGCATCGGCCTCGGCGAGGCGTCGCTCACATGTGGCGAGAAGTGCCCCCTCCCGCTCCGCCCGCTCCTCGCGCAGCTTCGCCAGTGTGCGTTGGTGTTCCCGTGTCAAGTCGGCAATCGCGTTGGCGAAGCGTTCCTCCGCGGCGGTGAGGGTGGTGGACCACTGCTGTTCTATTTCCGCACGCAGCCCATCGGCGCGGCGAAGCGCAACCTCGCTCGTTTTCTGTTCCGCCTCATTGCATTGTCGCACCCACTCCGCCTCCTTGGCCGCCGTCGCCTTTTGCAATTGTGTCATCTCCTCGCGAACCGCGTCCACCGCGGCGACGCACTCCTCGCGCACGGATCGTTTCTCCTCCTTGAGTTGGGCCAAGGCGGCGTCGTGGTCACGCTGCAGTGCCTCACGTCGGGTGAGAAGGTCCTTCATGGCGTCGGTTTGCTGTTCTTGGTGTTCCCGCACAAGCTGCTCGCGCAGTCGGGAAAGGTCTCGCATGGCGTCCTCCAGCGCTTGAACGTGAAGTGTCTCGTGCTCCTGCACCGCCCGCTGCTCGGCCGCGACAATGCGTTTGCGTTCCTCTTGCAACACCTTCACCCATCCCCGTTCCCGCTCCGCCAGCTTCTCGTCATACATGCGACAGCGATCGTAGAATTCTTTTTCTAGGACGGCTTTGTACTCCTCCTTAAAGGTCTCCGCGTGGCGCATGACTTGTTCTTCCATTTCAATTCGTGCATCGCTTTGCCCGCGCAGCATTTGCGTCGTCTTTTCTAGAAGCGCACGGCTGATGGATTCAACATCCTCTTGATGCTCCGACAACGCCTGGCGCGTGCGTTCGGCCATGACCGTTTCAAAATTCAACTTTTGCTCCTCAAACTCGCGAGCGCGGCGGATCCACTCCTTTTCAAAGGTTTCCATATGATGCGCCAGGCGAGCCAGGCTGCTCTCCTCACTACTCCGCACCACCGCCTCGTACTCCGACATCACCTGCATCGCTCGCCCAATAATGTCACCTTCTTGCCCTCGCTTGGATGTCTCATTCCGCAGCTGTGCGGTGCGAAGGTTGAGGAGTTCGCGCTTCTCCTGCTGATAGCGACGCTCCGCCTCTTGCAGCAACTCGCGCGTTTCCGACAGCTGTTGTTGGAGCTTTTCATACTCCAACGTGGACACCGCACCTCCCCCTTCCGTGGTTCTTGAGGCACTGGTCGTTACGAGTTGTTTTTGCTGTTGCTGCGAGAGACGCTGAAGCTCCTCACGCAGCCGGGACTCACGTTCCTGCGCTCGTCCACGTTCTTCGAGGAGTTTATACTCATACTCTGCCGCCACGCGTGCGAGGCGTTGCTCCACCTCGCGATTACCACCTCCCGCATTTCCACTACTGTTCACGTTGTTGTTACTATTGTTACTATTATGGTGACTGTTGTTGCCATGGATGGTGCTGTTATTGTTGTTGTTAGCAACTAAAAGCGAGGTGGGGATGTCGTTTGTGGGTCGCTGTAAATAACGTCCCGTGTTAACACTCTCATTGCTGTCTTTCTTGACACCGCTGTAATGGGGCGGCACGGACGGTGATGCCATCTCAAGTTTCTTTTTTTCCTTTTTTTGGACCTTTTTTTTTTTTTTGTTGCTCTTCGTCTCTTCTCTTCTTTCCTTCTTGTCTATTTATCTCTCTTTTTTCTAATTTCCTTTTCCTTGTTGTTTTTCTTTTGTATTTTTGACTCCGTCCTAATGCGAGTGTCAATGATTCTTTGCAAACTATCCAATAAAGTAAAAGAAAAAAGAGAAAAATAATTTAAAAAATGCAGCAATTACCATGAAGAAAAATCACGTTCACACACACACACAAAACCAAAAAAAAAAAAAGAATCATAAAAACAAAAAAGCAATAATAATAAACCAACGCCACAAACACTTAAAAAAAGAAAACACGCATTCAAACATCAAAAGTATTACCAACAATAATACCAAAAGTCTCGAAAGGAGTAACTAAATATAAAAAAAGAGAGAGAGAGAGAGATACAGAGAAAAAATCAAGTTGTATGTGTGGCAGCAGGGAAAATAGCGGGTATGCCCGTAAAACCTTTACTTCGCAAAAAAAAAAAAAAAACTGACGTTGTGTGTCTCACTTTTCTCCTTTTTTTTTTCTTTTTCCGAATATATAATAGTAGAGGTTTTTCAAAAAAAAAAAAAGTGATCAATATGTTCAATGATCTCCAATAAAGAAAAGTAAAGAAAAAAAAAGCATGAAGGGAAAATATGGAAAAAAAAAAAGCGCCCGAAAAAAAGGACACACAAACAAAGCGCACTCAATATTTTTTCTTTTTCTTTTCTTTTTGATAAAGGTAGTTGAGTTACACATGTTGCTTGAACTGAAGAGGGAATGGTAATATATATATATATTTATAAAACACACATTCGTTGAAAACTCGATGAATATCAGAGAAAAAAAAAAAAGCAGCAAATACAACGTCCCACTGAGTCAAAAAAAAAAAAAAAAAGAAGAAAAAAAAAGAAGAAAAAAAAATGACGAAAAAAAAAAATTAGGTGAGAAACACCGTCTTTTTTTTTTTATATATATATTTAATTCTACTAAAAGCAAACAAAGAAAGAAAATACATAAAGGAAAGAGAATAAGAAGAAAGACACAGGAAATCATGTGTTGAGTTACTTCATTATTTTCTCTCTCTTTTTTTTATTTTTATTTTTTTGGTCTTACATGCATCCATGTACTATTTACGAGGTAACTCATTTTTTTTAAATTTTGTTTCGTTTTGTGAATCCCATTGTGTTTCCCCCCATCCCTTTGCACAACATGTCCTTTTTGCTTCTCTTTTACTTTGTGGATCTGTTTGCATCACTTTATTTTCCTTCACTTTTGTTTTGTCACAATTGCTTGTCGATCCCGTTTTCTTGATTGGCGTGTTGAAAAGAGAGGATCCAATTGGGTTTAAATATCTCATGCGTCTTTCACGCTTTCGCGGACTCGGTATGTGCCAAGGAAAAAAGAAAAAAGAAAAGAAAAACTACACACACAAAGAAAAAAAAAAAACCCTTCAGCAAACACATAAACAAAGTGAAAAACAAAAAAGGCACAATAATAGCTATTACCATGGCAACAATGGAACCAGTAACCAAGCAGCATAGGGATATTAAATTACCTTCACTACACTAAGCTCAAGCCATTGACACTCAATGCAAACCGATTTCTCTTTTTCTTTTTTTTGCTTTCTTTTTTTTTTTAGATTTTTTTTTTGCTTTTTTTGACTTTTTCATATATATATATATATATGAATGTATATATATTTCATCTATCATTTCACCTTCGCAGACACAGTAACGAGTAATCACATAGACGCAACATGAAACACTAAAAAAGTAATAATAAAAAAACAAACACACACAGAGATGAATGCATATCAACACACATATATATATATATATATATGTACAACATGCACGAAAGGTTCTTCTCCAAACATCTTTCCCCCTCCCCCCCCCCTTTTTTTTTTTTGATCTAGACGTTGTCATCCCTGTATGATCCGCTGTACGGTATGAGGGAACTATCCCTCCCGAGGGAGAGCGTCCATGGAGAGGCTCTGTCACTCACCGCAAATATACCCCCCCCTTGCCCCATCAGCGCATTCACGAGTCGCACAAAGTCATTCACATGAAACTCATACTCATTATCCGATGGGATCCCAAGTGTGCGGAGGGTACTCAGCACCTCTGCCATCGAGACGGGAAGTCCGAGGCCGCGCCAGAGCCCCTCCTCCACACACACGGAAAGCGGCACGCCGTGCAGGAGGGTGGAGAGTTGCGTCGACTCGAGCGTATCACTCGGCGCGGCGCGGTGTGCCAATCCGCCCGGATACGTTTGCATCGCCGTCGCGTGCACACTCGCGCTGACGGCACTGGCCGGTAAGGCAGGGGCCGCATTCAACACACTCCCTGTTCCCCCATTTCCGTGATTATTATTGTTGTTGTTATTGGGGTTGTTGCTGTTGTTGTTGTTGTTGTTGTTTCCACCCGCACTGAGTCCGCTGCCGGCGCCACTCCGACACGCGCTTTTGACGGCGGAGCGAAAGGAACGGCTCGTCGCACTCCCCGACGAGGCGGTTCGGGCGTTGGCGCCATTCACATCCCCACTCTTCAGCGAAGGGCGTCGTGTCTGCTGCGCTGCGATACTAACGGAGCAGCGGCGCTGGGCCGCCGACTCGAGAATGGTGTAGAATGTCCCCCGCACCAACTCGGAGGGGTAGCGGCCCTGAATAATGAGCGCCATGCGCGCGAGAAAGGCGTCGAATGGGACCAATTCCCGCCCATCCGCCTCCGACGCGGGGGTTTCCACCGCATGCGCGGTCTCCTCCTCCCCGACGCGCGGAAAGCGTAACTCCCCGATGCGCTTCACCTCATCAAAGAGGTCCGATATGATCGGCACCTCCGGGAGTGGGATGTTCACCCGCTGGAGGATGTCGGAGAGCTCCTCGACGCTGACGAGCTTCGCGTCGGGTCCCACGCTGTCCGACTTGGCGCTTCGGAACTCCTGCAGGAAGTCCTGCATGTCCATCGACGCGACGCTGAAGACGGAAAGGTCGCTGCGTGTGCTCTCGTCCCGATCGAGGCTCAGCGCCCCCACGCTGCTGTGCGTGGCGTCCCCTGCGAGGTTGCCGCCGAGGCGAAAGCTCGTTGGCCCCGTGTACGGCGTCCCGTTTCGACTGCTGCGCAGCGACGTCCAGGGCGGAAGCAGCGCGGAGGACGACGGGCGGAGGGCGGGGTGGGCGCGCGAGGCGCTGCTGAGGCTCACGCGCAGCATGTGCTCCGCCGGGGGGGAGACGGCGAGGGCGCTCGGCGCGAGCGGCGTGGTCACCTCCATCGGGGCGGGGAACTCCTCGGGGCGCGGCGGCGGCGGCGGGGCGGCGGGCGGCGGAAGCGGCGACTCGGGCGCATCCATCGGCCCCTCGCTCGGGCTGAGCGGCTTGAGGGGGGCGGTGCGGCCGCTGCTGCATGGGCTGCATGGGGTGCTAGTGGGGTTCGCCGGGACGCTCGCGTTCTTGTGGCGGAGATGGTCGACAATGTACTGCAATGGATCCTCCGGGCGATCGTTGAGCACCTTGCTGAAGATTTGCTCCACCTTGCTTGGGATGCCATGACGGCGAAGGTATTGATAGGTGTCGTCCGCATCCACATGCGAAGACGGCGGGGATGGATGGCTCTGCTGCACCACATACCGCTGGGGAACATTTAACGAAACGTCACGGCTTGGAAACGTACTTGGCATTCCGTTTTGTTGTTGTTGTTGTTGTTCCTTTTGTTGATTTTCTTAATTATAAATAAATAAATAAATATATATATATATATATATATTTATGTATGTCTGTATTATAACTTTTTTCTTTTGTTCCGATTTCACTTGTCGAAATCCTTCTTCGTGTTGTTTCCCTTTCGCTTTCAGTTACTGTACTTTTTGGTTTTGATTATGTTTCTTGTCGGTTTTTTGTTTCTTTTTTTCAACTTTCTTTTTGCCTCTCCTGTTATTTTTTTTTGCTCTTTTGCCTTCTTTTTTTCTTTTTTGACAAACGTCTAAAAAACACACTTCTCTTCTTTCACACACGGATTCAACGATTTTCCCTTTTTTATTTTTCTTTTTTTTGATTGGGTTTTTTCTTTTTTCGACTTATATTTTTGACAAGTCTTCTCGTTTTCGATTCACGTCTCTGTTTTTTTTTTTTTTCTTCCTCCTTTGATATGTACAACTATAAAAAGAAAAAAAAAAAAATATTAAGCACTTCAACTTTCGGAAGTAAAGCGGGCGGACAACACGAAAGGCTTTGATGCCTTCGCGATCTTCCCTTTTTTTTTTTTTGATTTAAAGAGAAAGTAAAAAATAACAATCAAAAAACAAAAGAAGAAAAGATAGGAAATGATAAATATTGATGTCACAGAAATGTTGTATAAAAGATATTTATTCATTTACTTTTTATGGAACCGTGTGCAATCGTAAGAAAAAAAAAAAACTTTTTGTTTTTGTTGTGAAGAGTGATGAGTTAACTTTTTTTTTGTTTTCTTTTTAAATATATTTTTTTATGTGGCTTCATAGCTCATTAATCATCATAGTCGTACAACTTAAACGAATCCAAATCAACACGTTGTTCTTCCTCTCTCTTCACAACAAACACCAAGAAACAAGAGCATGTAAAAAACAAAAACGAAGAAGAAGAAGAACAATAACGAATGCATCCATTTCGTTATCTCACTTCTGTATTTGCACCTCCATAAAACGAATCGGCTCGGTTCTAGCGGATGTTAATTTAAACTCATGCACATACTTCCAAACCATTGGATAATCCTTCTTGAGCGCAAAGATAAAGTTCTTCGCGTTCTCACACACATCCCCCGCCGTCATCCCGCCGTGTCCGACACGAAAGAGGAGTTGCCCCTGTTGCTCTGTCCGCACCAAACCCCCTGTCGATCCCTGCGAGAGGCGAAAGGTCAATGTTTGCCGTTCCTCCAAACCAATTAACGGCGTCACACACTTTCGTTTCGCCACGAGGCATGAGGGCAGCTTTCCCACAATGCGACCGTCCACGACGAGGTGGGAAAAGGTTTTTGACACCTGCACAGCTCGACGAGCGGCCTCGGGGTCATCGCGTTTGCAAATCGCCTCGGCCGTAATGACGGCGTCGTAGTAACCGTGTCGTTTGTTAATCTTTACGCAATCGTTGGAGATGACGCGGGGGACAATGAGACAGGTGGTGCGGCCATTCGACGGGTACGTGCGGTGCGGAAGGTGAAAGATGCGTCCATTCACGAGATCGGGGCATTGCGCCAACAAAATGGTGGGAATGACAAACTCCACACAAATGCCCTCCGCCGCCGCCGCCTCGGCACCGCCACAGACACGTTGAAGTTTGTGCACAACCGCTTTGGTTATAATCAAACGCTTATCCTGTGGCATCCCACTCGGCACAATCCTTTGCCCTTTTATGTATATATATATATATATATATATTGTTTACTCGTTTATTCTTATTACTTTTTTCACTCGAAACGTGTCACTCAAACACAAAAAAGGAGCAATAGATTATTTTCGCTCTTTGTTATTTGACGCACAAAAAACAAACAAACAAAAAAAAAAGAGTAGAAAGGACGATCAAAAGGGGAGGGGGAAAAGAAACACACAAATTCAACGCTCAACAATAATTAAAAAGAAAGTCGTTTTTTTTTTTTTGTTCCAAAAGTACAAACATCAAAATATGCATATTTACATTAATGAAAAATAAAATAAAAAATGTAAACAAAAGAAAGCCTTTATGTACAAGCACAGCGAAAAGACTCAGAAGTATACCAAAAAAAAGAAAAAAAAATGCCATGGATACCACACCGTTTCTTTTATTTTTATTCGTCTTTTTTTGTGTGTCATGATTCCATCGCTTTTTCCTTTTCATCTTCACTCCTTTAAATTATTACTATCTTGTTTTTTCTTCGCTTTTCCACCTAGTCGTCTTCCGTTAGGAGCGCTCGCAATGAGGCAACTTGAATAAGCCCTTGCGAAAACTGCGACGAGTCTACCACGTCGCTTTCCTGTGTGAGTTTCGGAATCGCACTAAGCAACTCCACCGCCACCTCCTCATGGCGCTCATCCGCTGCCGGCGTCATTTCCGTCGAATTCACCTCCACTGTCTTTTCCCAATCCCCATTCCATGCACGCCCGGGCAGAGGGGAGCGGGGCCGTTTGACAGGCCGCCCCGCATCCCTCTCTCCTTCCTCGGGTGTCCACCGTTCCTGCGGAAAGAGCCCTTCATAGAAGGCGACGGCCCGCGCGTCGGCGCGGATGGCGTTTGGGTCCAATGCGTCAATTGCCACATCCTCCACACCTCGTGCGCGGGTGAGGGCGACGTAGGCCTGTCCCGCCTCGAAGAAGAACTGGTCGAGACGCACGCGTATCATCGGCAGCGTCATACCCTGCACGCGGTGCACCGTCAGCGCCCACGCGAGGAGTAGTGGAATTTGTGTGCGTGACGCCGACATTCTCCCATCGGCGCCCAACACATCCATTCGCACACGGGGCACCATCACCTCCTCCCCGCGGTGCGCAAAGCAGACGATGGGCAATGCCGCCCCGCGCGCCTGTTCAGCAAAGCCAAGGACGACGCCAAGATCCCCATTCGACAAGTGCGGCGCCTCGGGGAGGGCGGCGAGGAGGACGACTTGGGCGCCGACTTTGAGTTGGAGTGTGGAGGGAAGGGAGACATCGCGGTCGAGGTCGGCGCCAGGGATTGCCGCGTAGTCTTCCGATTCGTAGCGGTGAAAGAAGACATCGCTAATCGCATGGAGACGTTCGCGGTTGTATTTGTCCACATCCTGTCGTCGTGCCATGATGACAGTCGCCTCCACACCATAACGCTCCGCGAGGGGTTTGTTTTGGCAAGCGGAGAGAAGCGCCTCGACGCGGTGTGTGTAGCGGCCGTAGCGAATGTCGCGCATGCAAAGCGCGTAGTTTGGGTCCTCGCGGTGGCGTTGACTTGTGCGGAATGCGACCGGCCTGAGTTGGAGCTCATCCCAAACGGGACACTCAAAGCAAAACTTCCGCTCCGCATCCCCACTCGAGGGGTGGTCGTGTCGGTTGACGGGCGGGAGTTGCAGAAAGTCACCCACAAAGAGGAGTTGAATGCCCCCAAATGGTTTCCCCAACACGTTTCGCACGCGACGCGCAATCGCATCGAGTGCGTTGAGGATGTGAGGGTTGAGGGCACCGATTTCATCAACGACGAGGGTGACACAGCGTCGCCAGGCACGCACCGCCTCGGGTCGGTTTCGCACACGTTCATACAACTCCTCCACGGAACCGTCCCCTTTGCCGATGCCGGCGAAGGCATGTAAGGTGCATCCCCCCAACAAACGCGCCGCGACGCCCGTTGTGGCAGTCACCACAGTCGCACCCTCCTCGGTGCGGGGTAGAATGTGGGAGAGGACGTGTAAAAGCCACTGCGTCTTACCCGTTCCCGCGGCACCTGTAACGAATACACTTTGACCCGATTGAATCCAATGCATCGCACGGGTCTGTTCAATTGTCCAGGTGGGTCCTTCTGTGGATGAAGGCAAAGGTTTGGATGCGGTGGAGGTGTCATGTTGTTTCCCATTCCGCTCAGCCGTCACTTGTTCCCCATGCGTCGGAGGATGACTTGCTGTAGCGATTGTACTATTGTCATGTCCACTATGTGGTTGATTCTCGCTTGGGTCAACGTTTATGTCATTGTCGTATGCATCCTCCCAATCCGTTCCATTAGTGGCGTCAAAGACGGACGGATCGCGCAGATCCGCCTTCGTCACACGACTGCCACGTTGACGACTCTTTTTACGCGCCACGTTTCGCTCCATATTGCGCCATTCACGCTTATCTTGTAAGGTGGCAGCCATAATGCGCAACTCATCCACGTCTTGTGTGGTTTCCACAAAGATGGTACACACCCGACGTTCGTGTGGCACAACAAGAGTGAGTTTGCCATCCGTCGCGTATGTGGATAAAACGCGTTTCAACCCGGTGAGGCGAAAGAATGTTCCCTCATGACTTTTATGACGACTAGAGCGGACAACGAGACAAGGGCCGAGTCCGGTTTGCAGCGAGAGAAAACATTCTGTGCCACCCCACTGCCCAATGCGCTCCCCGTCCTCGGCCGTGACGATAATGTGACCGCGCACTGAACTCATTGTCAATTTCGGCTTTAAAGGCCTACCAACAGCGACAGCTGCCATATCTTTTGTTGTTGTTGTTGTTGTTCTTGTTGTGTGTGCTCTCTCCTACTTCAACTGCTGTGTTGTTTTACGAAATGAGCGAAGTATTATAACAGCAAGTATAACTGTGTTTTTCAAAGTCTATATCTATAGATGTATTTTCAAATTTATTGACTAACTTGGTGACTTTTTCTTTTTCCTTGGTACGTATGTGTATCTATGAATTGAGACAAGTCTTCCTTTTTTTTGTTGGATTTTGTTGCCTTCACTTTATCCTTATCTTTTTTAAAAAAATAAATAAACCAAAAAACAGTATGAATGTCTCTTCGTTTATTATGTTTGTCAAGAAAACAAAATATATGTAGCAAAAAGAAAAATAATTATTCGTCACCTAAATACAGTTCAGTCATCATTCCTCTTCCATAAATAAACAATAGCAACAACAAGAAGAATGCGCAAAGCATTAACACATCCAAAAAATAATAATAATAATAATCAACTTTTTTTTTTTATCTTTGTACTTGATATACTCGCATTTATACAAAATCTCTGTGTGCGTGTGATAGCAACACGAACTTCACACATCCTCTCCCCCCTTTTTCCCCGTTTAGTTTCCCTGTCTTGTGAATGCCGCGTTGATTGCGGCCGGTTCTGCCGAAACCTTTTCCACACGAAACCCAATACTCCGCCGCACCATTTCCCGTGTTCCCGCCTCAATCGCGGCGCGTCGAATACCGTCCGCCTCTGTTGTCTCCTCATTACTTGGCGCCACCGCCAGCAGACGGCGCCACTCCGTTTCCAACAGGTCGTAATGACAGCGCAGCGCGAGTGCGGTGTAACGCAACTCGGTGGCCGCTTTGTGCGCCGCGCGGTCCGTCTCCTCCAGGCAGCGGAGGAGTGCGGCGTGTGTGGGGAGACTCGACAGTTGCAATTCGGCAATGCGCAATTGGGCGGCCGCCAACTCCGCCCGAAGTGCGGCCAACTCGGAGGAAGGAGAGGAAGAGGGATGCCGTTGCGGGGGAGGCGGTGCGCTGTGATTCGACAAACGGCGGGAAAAGGGAACAAATGCCATCGACGCAGAGCGGGAATTCGGGACGCATCCTGCGCTACGCAACACGCAGGCCATGGGCTCTCATGATGGGGGGTAATATGGATAGTTGATTTTAAAGAAAAAGGAAAAAACAAAGCAAGACGAGTGGATGAGAACGAAGGATTCATATGTACGAGAAGGACACAACAAGTTGTTAGAGTTTTTGTTTTTCAAATAATAATAATAATAATAATAATAATAATAAAAAAAGCAAAATAAACCAAAATATACACATATAGAGTAATATAGAAAGAGTTCGAAAATGTATATGACATATTGGGATTACAAGACAGGTGATCTTTATGGACAATATGACATCAAACACCTCATGGTCACAAAAATAATTAAAAGAAGAACAAAGCACAAAAAGGAGTGAACTTGATCTTCAAACATGAAAGAAAAAAAAAAGAAAATAATGAGAAAGGAAGCTTATTACAGAAAAAAAAGTAAAAAAAAACGGAGAGGATATATATATATATATATATACATTTTTTTTTTGTAGAAAAGAGAAAATAAAAGTTATGTTATTCTAGTGCATCTTTGTTCATTTGTAATTGTTTTTTTTTTTTGTTGTTGTTGTTAAAATATTTTTTTTTTTCTTTTTGCTTTTCTATAAAAATATACTTATGTATTTTTTTTTTTTTTTCAAATAGCTGATGTACATCTATCATTGTACTTTTTTTTTCTTTTTGCTTCTTCGACAACAACCTGCAAGCAAATTTATTTATAAAACATATAGAATCCATACTCTAAAACGTCTACTATGACTTTTCTTTTTTTAGTACTCAAGTAGTTAAGCCTTTTTTTTTTTTTCAAAGCGATTAATTTTCTTGATGCACCTTACGCACACTTTCCAGTTCCGCTGTGAATGATTTCGCTTCCTTCAGCAATGTGAGTCGCTGAGTTTCTAAATTACCCGTATTAAAACGACGCTGCGAGTGAAGAATTGTCGACAAATTGACTATAAACACTCCCAATTGCCTCAGCGAGACACCCAACAGCCTCCTTTTACGTTCCACGAGTTCTTTACTACAAAGCGTGCGTAGCTGCGCTATTTCCTCCCGCACCATTTGCAAATCCCTTGTCTTTATCTGCAATTCTGTTGTAGCCATTTCGCAGAACTCTATTTGCGCAGCAGTGCGACACAAATCCGCGGTGGTCCCCTTCAACAGCACCGTCTCCTCTTGCAGCGACATGTTGGCCGACCGTTGTTTCCGGAGGTTTTCCATTTGCGCCGCGAGATCCACATGAAGCGCGTCGAGCACTTCACGCATGGCGGTATTCTCCGCCCGCAGTCGCGTTGCTTTCTCACGCCACGCATCTAATTCACGCGCACATGTGTCGTGTGCGTCGCGTGTGGTCTCCAACAGTTCCCCCAATCGCGCGGCGCGTGCCGTTGCCTCCGCCTCTCGCGCTCGGCTCTGGGTGTGACGGGCGAGCCAAGTGTGAAACCACCGCGTTAGCCGATCCATCACATCACGCAGATGCAACAAAGGGAGTGCCTCCTGACGCGCGACGCCTAGCGTCGGGGTGTGACACAATGGGCCATCGGTTAATGGTGTCGGAACGGGAGGAGACGAACGCAACGCCCGCGCCGTGTGCGAAAGGCGACGCATAGGGAATGGATGGGAACACTTCTGATGATGCGGGTCGTCATCGCAGGGTTGTTGCGTGTCTGTGGGGTGCTGCTGCATCAGCTCTTCCATTTGGTCCACGGTGATTTGGGCGTTACTCAGCTCGCGGCGGAGTTTCTCCACCTCGCGGTGTAGTGAAGGTTCATGCACGCGTTTGAGGTACACCAATTCCTCCCTCGTAGAATACACAGTCCTGAGGAGAGCAGCCACAGCGGATTCATGGTCGACATCCATCATGACATGCTCGGGTAGAATGGTGCACTGGTTCACCTTGCACGTATTGGCGTTGTTGCTGTTGTTGGAATCACCACACCCACCCAGGAGGATTGCGTGTAAACGGCAAAAGAGCTCACGGAACGCACGCACCTGGGAGGCCCGCTCATCCGTTTGAATGGTCTTGTCTTGCAACAAGGTGAGACACTTGGGAGGTGCAGAAACAGACTCTCTCACCTCAGAATCCCTGGACGGTGGAGCCATGGACTGTGACTCCGTTTGTGGAGTGTCACTGCGGGTCCCGTTGTGGGTGAAACGACCATGAGGAACACTATTCCTCATCGAGTCACAGCTAGAATGCTCCTTATCGTTTTGGGGGGATAAAGTAAGAGTGCATACATCCCTTATAACAGAATCCCGCGATCGTTCACCCTCACGCGAAGGTTCACATGGGGGTTCTAATTTGTACGAAGTCTCACAGAGAGAGGCGCTTTGGTTTTCCCTTCTATTCCACGCATCTGCCTCATTAACCTCGTCCGCCTCTGTCAACGCTTCTCGCACCTTAGCAGATCCATTAGAATAATGCCATGTCATCGAAGAAGGCGCCCCGGCCGTTTCCTCTTCTGCTCCATCATTTGGTGATTCGGTCTCCCTTCTCCTCTTTAAGACTTCATCTTCGGAAGATTCGTCCGATTGCACGAATTGAATACCATTTAGAGTGCCTGAGGCTCCGCGGGCCACAACTTCCTCCACAACGGCACACGACTGTCGTAGGACGGCCGCGTTAGTTCCATTTTGAGCTCCCACCCCGTCAGTATAACTTTGTAGCAGTCGCACAACCACACCAAGGGACGGAAGAACGTTGTTGGTTTGAAGAAAGGAAGCGGGTCGTTCGTCTATCGCCATCGCAAACGCCGCAACGGCTTCAAGAGACCGTTGAAGGTACGCCTGCTCTGACGGCCCTTCGCTTTCTTCTTCTTCTTTGTCTTCCTTGTCTTCCTCTTCTTCTTCTTTCAATCTCTCCTGTTCCTTCGCGTCAAGGTTGTCTACCCTCTTCTTATTTGCGCCACTGCGCTTGTTGAGGTTCAGGACGTGCTCAAGCACACCCAATGCTTCTCGTAGCTCTGCACGGGAGTGGACTGCAGAGAGGTCCACAACCGAGTCGTCAACAGACACTGTGGTTCGTTCTCGAAGTGCACCAAGCGCCTGCCCCACCACCTCTGTACACAATGCCGCAAATGGATTACGACCCTCCCCACTGGTTAAGCGAGGGGCGCGTGCCACGTTTGCCACACTGTTCAGCACTGCCACCACATTAGAGGTGTGACGCTGCGCCAGCATGACTCTCGTGTCCGTCGCCTCCGAGAGCTCCAAAAAGCACCCCATTGCCGCACGACAGGCGAGCGCCACTTCACTGAAAGAGAGTCCACCGCTGCGCCGCTCCCGCAGCGTGGCAAGCGTTGATGTGCTCAAAGGAATCAGTGCCGCTGCAAAGGCACGTTGCGCCTCCACATCACTCGGCTGCTGAAGTATCAGGAGGAGCCCATCCGTGGTTTCCATGACACTGTTGGAGAGGTTTGGCTGAATCGAGGCGGCCACAGCGCGGAGGACGGAAAAAGCGAGTGGCACATTCTCCCCAATGTGGATGACGTCATGAGCCGCGTAAAGTGTGGCAAGCAGCACATCGCGCGGGACGGACGAAATAGATGCCTCACCACTCAAAAGAGGAGCACCCCACTCCGTCTCAAAGGAGGCAAGAAGAGGTACAGGGAGAAAAACCATGGCATTTACTTCGTGCAAAGTGTTGTATATGAGTCGGGCAAAGCAGCGAGTTCGGTTCTCCGCCGTGTTAGGGGCGACGGCGGCGGCGTCGCAAATGTTCAAGAGTGCGCACGCAAGTGAGGGTGTAGGGGTCTTCATTGTCCTTTCTGCCTCTTCACAAGCTGCATCGTCAATGCACACCTCTTTTTCTTCCTCTTCCTCCTCCTCCTCCTCTTTCGCAGTAGTCCTTTCCGCAAGTTGGTCCCTGAGTTGCCACTCCAAATCCGTACGGCCTTGCACACACGATTCTTTTTGCTTCTCGTATTCGACGTAACGTTGTGCCTCCATGGCACGCTGAATATCTTGCATACCCAACTCCGTCATGACTCCCTTCTCGCGGCGTTGTACCTCGACGACTGTAAAAGAACTGTGTCGATCCACAGTGAGGGCTGCGGCCGCTACTGTGGCACCTGCTAAATTGGATACATCACAATACATCTCGTGATTCCTACTGTTGGCTGAAATCGGGTGGTGATCCTGTATAGATGTCGGTAATTGCCACTGTGCAGGTTTTTCAAAATCAAATGTAGAGTTAAGTACGGTGTAGGAAGCTGCGTCTTGTGTGAGAGCTGTTGCCGAAACGGTCTGCGAACCCCCAGGTTGAAACGCGGCGCTATTATCAACATGGTGAAGGAATGAATTCGCAAGTGGTAACCAACCTCCTTCATCTGGGCATGGATGGCCATTCTGTTGCTCTTGTTGTAGTTGCTGTTCCAACTGTTGCTGCTGTCGAAGGTAAAGTTCTTGTGCTGCTCGTAATTCCTCAAGAAGCTCTTTGCGCTCCTTTTCAGCGGACTCAAGTTCATCCTGTAACCGCTTCTCCCCACTTGCCGCCAACTCCAGCTCTTTACTAGCCTTGCTGTGTAGAATCTTGTAGTGCTCTGTTGCATCACGTTGGTGCTGTAGTTCCTCCTCTCTTGTGTACCCCTCACTCTTGAGTTCCTCCACCTGACCCAGCAGCGAGTCGACCGTGGCACGCAGCTGTTGCAACTCACTTATGCCTTCCTCTGCCGTAATAAGGTCATTCTGCACCTGAATCTGCTCTTCCAGGTGTTGAATACGGTCCATGGCGCAGGCGTGCTGCACGCGCATTTCCTCTGACGTCAACTGTCGGTTCACGCGCGGTTTATTTCGCACCCGTTTCGCACGCGCCGCAAAGCGCAGCGTAGCCAACGTTTCCTCACGATTCCGTGTCGCAGGTGTGATGTGGCAGAGCAGCGTCGTCAGCGCGTTACCGCCGAGTGCATCCGTGAGAAGACGTGTGAGTTTCGAGTCCCGGTACGGCACATAACCCCCCCGCCCATCCGTAAGACGGTGAATCACATTCCCAAGCACTGTGAGGGAGAGGTTAATCGCCTGTGCCTCCTTCAACCGCGCTCCCTTCGCCAAGGTCCGGCACACCTTCTCGCTCCCCGCCAGATCCACAAGGTAGAGCCGACTCGACATCACGCCACCCCCTTCGCTGAGCGCCGTCTGCTCCACGGAGAGGTCCATAAGGCAATGGCTGCGACTCGAGTGCGTGTTGGTGTGCGTCGGGGCCCGCCGCCGTCGGCGCAGCGCGGCACTCACGCACGCCGCAACCTGACTCGCGCCCCGACACTCCACCCGCTGCAGCGATTCCACGTAGACCCCGCGCCCATACATGGCGTCCTCGCGAATGCGGGGCTCCCCCGCTTCGGCACCGCCGAGGAGGTCTGTAATCGTCTCCCTGTAAATCTCAAACGCGGAGAGCGTGAGGCGCACACTCCGCTCCGCCGGTTGGAGAGCGTCGAGGAGGTCCGACACGGCGCGCGCCATCATTCCGCACTCCGCGAACCCCTCCGCGTTGGGATCCCAGTCCCACACTGCATTCCCCGGCGGTCCGAACAAACTGTGCGTTTTTCCGCTTCCCGTCGGGCCATGCGCGAGAAGCGTGGCGTTGTAGCCACGCAACACCATCTCCACCAATGGGCGGCAAACGCACGCGTAGACCGATGTCTGACTGTGCGATGGGGGGAGAATGGCGTCAAAGTGAAAGCGATGAGGTAAAGTGGCGTGAAACGGCACGCTGTTTGGCGTTTCCATCGGCTCCACACTCGCCGGACTCGGCGGTAGAGCGCAAGGGGAGCGCAATGGGGCCACACCCAGAGAATGGTCGTCCTTTATGGGTGTATTGACATTCAAGGAGACTAATGTGGGGATTCGGGAGAGGATTGGGGTTTTGGTGGGATTTTGGAGAACCTCAATGCAGTGGTCATCGTACTGCACACACACGGCGTCTGCTTCAACACCATTTTGATCTATGGGATGCTCCAACGTATGGATTGGACGCATTCGCACAATAACACGCACCTGTGATTTGGTGGCCATTTCTGTTATTATTTCTTTAGTTGTTATTGTTATCCTCTTATTGGTGTTTTGGCCTCATCACAAGAAACAGTTGGAGGAATTTAGCAGCACCGAAAAAAAGGAGGTGAAGAGAATAATAATGATAATAATAAAAGAAAAATAATTCAACATTTTCACATTCTCTGATATTTCTTTTAAAGCTACACAACAACATCAACAAAAGTGAAAGCATTGCTTTTTTTTAAATACATATCCAGCAGTGAACAAAAAAAAAAAAAAAAGAACGCGTCATACAATCGAAAAAAGCAAAAAATTTGTGCACGGAGAAGAAAACGAAAAAGTACGTGAGGTACTTTGAAATTTCTTTTTTTTGTTTTCTTCTTAGTTTGTTTGCTTTTCCTGTACAACATTTGCCATATCTGCGAATTAATAAGTGAATAAATATAATAAAAAAAAAAAGAATTTAAACAAAACTTAAGGAGTACGGTGAAGAATGAACAGAAAATTAGAAAAAAAAAAAAGAGGGGTGTGAGAGGGGGAGAGCGGGACATCGTAAAAAACAAAAAAAAAACAATAAACAATTTCTATTCCGCTCAAACTGTCTTTTTTTTCTGTCTTCAAGAAATACAACAATGTCATAGCGACGGCGAATGGTGTTTGAATTCCTCCGATTTTTTTTTTGCTTTTTTTTTTTCACGTTTTTTTTTTTTTACGTTTTCTCTTCTCTTTGCATTGTATACTCGTAAAGTAAAAACTCAAAAAACAAAAAAAAACCGGTAAAATAAATCAAACAGTGCGTTTTGTATGGGTAAAAAAAGGTTCTCTTTTTGTTTGTCCTCATGATGCGTAAAAACACAACAAAAGGAAAGAGAGAAGAAAAAAAAAAAAAATCTTACAAAAGATCCTTTTTTTGGTTGTGAATATATGTTTTTTTTTTTGCTTTTTTAGTAGTAAATATATGGAAATACCAACACGAATGAACAATAAAGTAAAAAAAAAAAAAGAATGGGTACATTTTTAAATATCAAATCAGATATATAAATATAATTGAAGAGGTCAATATATATTTTTCTATTTCTATTTTCATTTTCTCATTTTTTTTTTTAAAGTTCATCGTTCTGTTGGAAGATTCGTAATTCTATGAGTGCCGAGACTCTTTCCATTGTACTCTAATCGTTGAGAAGTATTTCTTTATGACGTCCCTCTATCAAAAAAAAAAAAAAGAACAAAAAAAAAAAAAAGAAGGATTGAAACCAACCATTCCATCCCCCTTTTTTTCCTTTTTTCCTCTTTACCTTCCTCGCACTTCTTCTCTCCGTCCCTTCCTCATGGCGCCTCGACGCGTGTTCTCTTGTGCGGCATCTCTTCCCGTTCCGTCTCCGCCTCCGTTTGCCGTCTTCCCGCGGCGTGTGTGGCGGGGGACGGCGCCTCGCCGCTTTCCGTCCGCTTCACAGCCGCCTCGACCGCGGCGGTCCCTCGCCCCTCCCCTTCGCTCGCGTTGTAGCAGCCGCGGCATGTCGCGATGTACATATCCGCCCCGCCAATGAGTTCGCGCTGTTCGGAGCGCACTGTGCGGCGCGAGAAGGCGCCGGCGCGGGCGTGGCAGACCATACAAACGGCGCTCAGCTTCTTCACCGACTCCGCGAGCGGAATGAGGCGCGCGATGCCGTCGAACGGCTGTCGGAGGTAATCCCCGTCGAGGGCGGAGACGATCACCTTCTTCCCCGCATCCGCCGCCGCGCTGCAGAAGGGGACGAGGTCGGGGAAGAATTGGCCCTCATCCACAGCGACCACGTCGTAGGCGCGCCACGCCTCCCCAACCGCCTCCAACGCACTCACAGCGGCCGTCGCGGTGAGGAGCATCTTGTCGTGGGAGGAAACGCTCTCGCAGCTGTACCGCACATCCCGCGCGTGCTTGATGACGTAGCAGGCGTGACGGGCAAAGAGCTCACGCCGCACGCGACGCATGAGTTCGGTGGTTTTGCCGGCAAACATAGGGCCAATGATGAGCTCAATGTGGCCACTCGATTCGTTGCTCAGTTGGGACATGAGGGGGTCAACGCGGGGTTGGAGATGGGAATGGGTGAGAAAAGGAGAAGGAAAGAAACTTCCTTTTAGTGTATATGTATACATATATATATATATATATATATATATATATGAATAGGAAAATAAAAACAGAAATACAAAGGGAATATCAAAAAAGGACATTTTGTCTATACATATAAATACATAAAAGCAGAAACAAACGAAGAGGTCAAATAAATCAAGTATAAATAAACATATATGATTACTATTGTTGTTGTTTCTACGTGTTTTTATGCCTAATGAATAATGCCGGGACACGATTTTAGCGTGCCGCGACACGAGACAAAAGGACTCAATGCCATTAACGGTACAAAAAATAAAAAATAAATGAAAAAGGGATAAATGAACAAACAAAAGGCAAAGGCAATGTTTTTGAACCGTTGCGTTGATTTTTTTTTTTTTTTTCATAAGTGGTAACTGGTGATCTAAGAAACACATAATATAAACGTAAAGCATGATCTAGTATAGTAGTAATACAAAGAACAAAAAAAAATAGTTCTTTTTTCATTTTTCTTGTTAAAGAAAAAAGCATGAAAGCATGTTATACTTCTTGTGGAAAAGACCTTTGTATTCACAGAGGATTGCAAAACCTGAATTTTGTACAAAAAATGGAGTACTATTTTGTCTAATTTTAATAACGAATTTTTTTTTTTTTTGCGTTTTGAAAAGAATCATATTCTTTTTCCACACTCCTGTTTTTTTTTTTTTTCTTCTTTCTCACTTTCTCTTCCTTTCTTTTTTTTGTGTTGTTTCAATTCATTCTAATCCTTCAAACCTCTTCAATGACCAAAAAAGTCACTTTTTGCGACGTCGAGCCTCCTTGAGAGCTTGTTGAATCACTTCCTTATCTTTCGGACTCATGTGTTGTTTGTAGTCCACACACGCGGCGCCGCGTTCCTCCGGCTCATTCGACACACTTCGCTTCTCGTGCGGCACAGACGGTGACCTCTCCACATTCGCATCACGCATTACCAAACCCCGATCAGCGTTTGGGCTTTTCCCATCTTGTGGCGTGATCATTGGGGAATGCGGGGAACCCATAATTTGCGGAGACACAAAGTATTCCTTTCCCCGACGCAATTCCACATCCTGACGTTCCGCCGCGGAGAAGACGGCGTCGGCGGACTGCGTCACGCGGCGAAGGGCGAACACAACGCACTCCTCTGCGATGCGCACATCATGCATCGGGTTCGTCGCGAAGGATTGGGGTTTGACCGTGACAACGGAGGTGATGGCGGACTGAAGGGCGGTCAAGGCGTCACGCATGTAATCCGCAACGGAGAGGACCACACACAGCGCGTGGGCACGACTGCGGCAAATGAAGTCCTCACGCCCCGCCTCGCGACTGCTTCGTGCCACCGCACCCCCGCGCTTCATCGGCTGGGACATTGGCGCACGCTGCGATGGCCGCCCCTGTTGCTGCTGTAGCTCCACAAGGGATTGCTGCACGCCGTCGCGCTCCTCGCGGAGGGTGCGGCAACGCTCCGTGAGCTCATCGAGACGCGTCACGTGTTGTCGCTCCTTCTCGCGCCAAAAGGACACCATACTTTGAAAAAGTTGCGCAAAGTAAAGCACCTCCGTGGCGGCACTAGCAAGTGAGTTGGAGTTCACGCCAACTGGGTTGGACAGTGTGTGTGCCAAGGAGGTAGTGGACGTGGCGGAGCGCACAAATGTCGCCCCCCGATGCGCCGCCACCCCACTTGTACGATGCACATTCAGAATCCCTGCGGAGGTCGTGTTCGCCATCATCGATGCATGGACAGTTGTGTTTGGGTGAGAACCTGTGGGCGTGGGGTTCCGTCGGTGTTGCACCGCACAACGCGGAGTGCGTGTGATGAGAAGAGAAGACGCGGCAACACCGCTATTGTAACTCATAGATCGACCAAAATCTCGTGTGGGCAGTCGAGGTCTTTGTTGTTTATGCGTTGCCCCATCCACGGCAGCAACGGCGGCGGGAAGTAATCCACTACCGTTACCACTACCACCACTTCCGCAGATTCGTTGATCCTCCATTGTAGAGACACACTGCCGCATTAGATGCGCCGCGTTTGTCATGGAACTCGTTATCGCCGCCAATTGCGCTGAATCGATAGACGTTGTTTCGTCTAGTCGTTCCTTTACCTTTTTCAATTCCCGCTCCGAATCCGCTAGTTTCGTTTGAAGTGTGGCAACCTCCATTTCCAACTCACGCCGCGCTTCCTCCTCATGCACGAGTGTTTGTACCAAGACGTCACCCTGCTCTCGTCGTGCGTTCATTTCATCCGTTAGTGCCTCTGCCGTTGCCTCCGCCTCACGCAACCGCTCGCACTCCAACTCCAGTGCTAATGCACGGCTTCGATCCTGCTCAAGCGCATGAAGTTGTGCACGAAGGGAACGCTCCAGTGTGCGCCACTGCCGTGCATCGGCATCATGCGCCGCATAGGCTGTCTGAAGCGCCACCACACACACATCTTCTCCCCCCTCTTCTGCAGCATCTTCTTGCTGGCGTCGCTGTTTATGCGGATCGTGCTCCTGCTTGATTAACTCCTCCTTGGATTTCTTTTCGGCCTCTTCTTTATCCTTTTCCTTCCCATCAGCTTGATCGCTCCGTCGCACCGCTGGTTTAGCACGTGTTGCCTGCAACGCCGCCACACGTTTCGACTGTCGTGTCAAACGTTTATGACTCTCCGACCACAAACCACTTTTCGCTTTCAGCGATTGATGCTCTTTTTGAAGTTCCTCTAACGCTTTAGTGGCCTGCTCCACATCCCGTTTCGATTCCTCAAGAAGAGTAGCTAGACGAACCGTTTCGGCTTTCACTCTCTCCCGTTCCTTCTCAGCATGAAGCAAATCCTTTTCTAATGTCTCCAGGCGAGTCTCTGCCGCGCCAACAACAGATTTGTTCTCCGTGAGAAGTTCTTCGATTTCATCATTAGCCGCCTTCAAATCGCGTGCAAGGCGTCGTATTTCGAAACTACGGTTCTCCATCAATGCCGTGGTGTCCCGCTGATCACGAAGAAAATGTACCGCCGCTGTGGCACGACACTTTTGCAACGCCTCCGCCGCCGCCGTCGCCGCTGCAGGAGCGACGAGGAGTTGCACTTCCGCTCGCAATTCGCGTGCCGTGCAGTGCATAGATGCTACACGTATGGCCGCACACTGCGACGCCGCCGTCGCCTCACCAAGTAATAAAAAGTGAAGGGTTTCCATCACACTGTTTCCCAAAGCGAGGGGCGTGGGTGTGCTCTCCGCATCCGCATCCGCATTCCACGTAAGGACGATGGGAAAGGTGTTGACCTCCTTCGTCCTGGCGGCCTCGGCCTGACGCAGCAGATCCCGCTCTCGCTCCGTTAACTGACGACGTGTGGCGGCCACCTCCTGTCGTCGTCTCGTCTCCGCCTCGCGTAACTGGGAATCCTTCTCCGCTACTGTGGTTTCCTTTTCCGCGAGTTGCGCCGTGACATCTTGTAAACGACGCTGCAACTGCTGTTCCGCCTCCCGAGCGGCACGCACAATGTGGCGTTGCCGTTCCAGCTCACTATGAACCTCCTTCACCGTCAACTCCGTTTCATCAAGGACACGTGTCAGGAGGCGGTCATCATCGTCACGCTCTTCATGATTACGCTCTAGTGAAGCGGTGACGCTACATAACTTTTTCTCCAACCCGGCAACCTCTGCATCGCGAGTGGCGAGGGTGGCGAGAGCTTCTTGCAGTTGGTGGTGCATCTTATCCCACCTATCCAGTGGGGAATCTCTGTGATGCATGAGTTCTCGCATCTCCGTGTAGTCGTGATTATCCAGAGCAAGCTCAACATCTTCGATACTTTGAGAGGTTGCGTGCTGTATATTTATCTCAAGCGCTATCAATTCAGGACCTGAAGTCATTTCAGCCAAGCTTAGTTGACCATACTGGACGTGAAGGGCTTGTGAAGCATCCCTCAAAAAGGCAGTTTGCACTGCATGTGGACGCTCCAGCAGTAACTGCACCCATTCCGATCCATTGAAATAACGCCGGTGATTTGTTGTGGTTATCGCGTCTCGGAAATCTTTTTCGGCAAATTTCGATTTACCAGAGGGGTAAGAGGAAAAGGACGGTAAAGACGACGACGACGACGACGACGACGACGACAATGCAGTAGTAGTAGAAGTAACACCTGCCGCCGCCGCTTCTGCGTCACGATGTTTGCGTTGCCACTCAAGTAGTTCCTTTTCACGTTGTCTTATTGTATGCTTCGCAATACGGCACTCCTTTTGGTAATCAGCTAGTCGAGCCTCTGTACGTGCGTGTCGTTCCTGCAAAAGTTTAAGTTTCTGCTCAAGTGCCTTCATCTTTAACTCCACTACCACCACCGAGGAAGGAGAGACCTTCGTCTCCTCTGTCTTTGCATCTTTTCCAGAGAGGAGAGGGAGTAGAAGCTGATCAGCTGTTTCTTTGCTATGATTTGCGCACGTCGTGAGCTCTGCGCGGAGGTCGATGATGGACTGTTCCTTCTTTGCCAATTCACTCTCCATGCGGTTCTTGTCAAAACGCAGTTTCTGCACATCATCCATGATACTGTCCACACTCACCGCGCCACGTGTCTTCGTTTCAAATCGTAATGGTCTCGTTTTACCATCCTTTAAAAGCGCAGCGATGCGTGCAAGCTGTTCGTCGTGCTGCTGAATCTGATTCTCAAGCATTTCATCATTCCGTCGCAACAATTTACTCTCGGCGAGAAGAGATTCCAACACACCCACCTGTTCATCGCGTTCCTCCAAGGCATAACGGAGCGCCGCTATTTCCTCCTCCTGCGTAGCAAAATGAAGCACCCCGTTACTGTCGCAGTGCTCTCCTTGGTTCTCAGTATTGCCTTTTTTTATTTCCTTCTTGAGAACAGCTGCGGCGGAGGTAGAGTACCGCTGATACGGCGCCGCTCGAGTGATCGCCACACGATTGGATTTGACAGCCGCGGATATCGAGCGAGGACCTCGGGTGCGAGTTAGCGCTCGCGGCTCCGCCATCTAGTGTTTTGTTTTTGTTTGCTTGTTTTGAGGGCGGCTACCCTTTTTTTTTTTCTATGTATTTTTTATTGTTCTTTCTTAACGGAATCCAAACAAAATAAAAGACAACCTAGGCAAAGTAGAAAAAAAAAAGGAGAATCAACGTATCCTTTGATGGGTAGACAAAATAGATTGTTGTTGTTCTAAGAAAGAAAAAAAAAAACATACACAATAAGAAAAAATATACATCTACATGACTTACAAAAAAGAAAATTGCACAACTGTTTTAAGCCTCAATGAACAAAAAGTAGATAACAGACGGCCGAACAGACAAAAGCACAAGTTTATATATAAGCAGAAATAAAAACAGTTGACTGCTCTTTCGAAATCTACGAACACCAGCACATAAGTAACATAAGACAACTTGAAGAATTTCCAGATAAAAGTGATGCGGCTTCAAAAACTATATTAATACTCTTTTTTTTTTTTCCAGTACAAAAAAAAAATAAAAATAAAAAAATCGAGAACGAAAAAAAAAAAAAACACGCATACAAGTACGCACAGCCGTTTAGGTAGATGACAAAAGAAAATATGACCCTTTTTTTTTTGGTTTGCTAAACATAGTTACATTTTGTTGAGAACATTTTCCTCGTGTTGTGCTTGTGCAGTGAGCAGAACACAAGGCTTTATTCCTCATCGTTGATGTATTGTGGAACCACACGACTCATTCGCTTAGTGAAGCGACGCTCATCCTCAACTCGTTCAAAAACATGCTCATTCCACAGTCTGGTTCGACCATCGCCCTCGTCCCCCTCCTCATATTCGCGAGAAAAGCTAAGCAATCGTTGTACAACTTCACGATACTCATCCAATGTGACACAGAAAAGAGGCTCCACACGCAGAGATCGCACATCTACAGAGGCCTTTGGGTCAATAGGCCTCATGTGTCTCTCCTGTGGAGGAAGCGATGCTTCTGTGTCGCGCATTCGATGGGCCATTGCACGGCGACTTCGAAAAAGCTCTAGTTCTTGCATAAAAGAGGCATGATTTGTAAGAACCTGTCGTCGTTGAGGACAGTTTTGCAACAACTCTGACTGTGCAAGTAGAAGTTGCTGTTGAAGCTGATCATTGAGATTGAGAAGGTGTAGGCTCGTCAGTGATACATCCTCCACCGTGGAGGAATTATTTGTAGAAGGAGGTAGTGATGGACTTAACCCTAAAAGTGAGCCCATAGACAGAAAAGAATGATGTTGCAGTGCCTGATCAATCGCTTCTCGGCTTCCAGGGTGACGAACTTCAAAACCGACAACGGAGCCACCATGGGAAAATGATATACGTCGTAAATCACCGAGTGAAACACCCGTAGCGCGACAAACTTCAACCACCATCACATCCTCCACAAGAGGACGAAAATGCGATACGAGGAAATTCCATCCAGGTCCGAGATTACAACGGTGATGTGTAAACGGTAGAGAGGACTGTGGTGGCGGCAACGACGACCGTGAGGAATCGCGTGGAGCTCCATTTGACGGCCTGTATCCTGTAAGTTCTGCGTCACGGGCATCATCTGCCAATTGGTCACTTAATCCACGCGCCACAGAACGTAGGCGACGCTGCGCCTCACCGCACTCCGCCTCCGCTTTACACCTCATCCGGTCCAACGCCTCAAACTCCTCCAAAGTCACACAATACAGAGGCTCAGCAGCGGCACCTGTGCCCGAATTAGATCTCCCCCGTCTCGTTGACGGGATATCTAAATTTCGAAAGATCCCTGTATGGGAGGCTCGCTGTTCCTCTGCACGCTTTTGACGCTCGCGATGGCGTTCCAACTCCTCCGTCGCGACGCGTAGTTTATCGAGTGCGTCGTTTCTCTTTGCATCGGAACGCGCTTCGGAAGGAGAACGACGGGAGACAGAGGTCGGGCCGCGCTCGGTAAAGCACGCCGTTTGGTCGAGGCCGTGGTTGTCCAGTTCTGATACGGCGGCCTCCCACTTCTTGACGGCCTCGTAGCGCTCCGCCTCGGCCGTCTGCTGTGCCCTCCGCGCCGCCTCGTACTCCTCAGCCGTGACGCTGTAGACGGGATCGGCAACAGAGCTCAACACCGCGGACGGTCGGCTCACTGATGTGCGTTCCGACGAACGGCGATGAGTGCTGCGCGACAGCACAGAATTCGATGCCCGGTACTCCTCTGCCTGTCGCTGCCGTCTACGATGGCGCTCAAGCTCAGATGCCTGACTTTGAAGCTTCTCCAAGGATTCGTCCCGCGCCATGTCGGCGTCCTTCTTTGCTTTCATTACGGCCTCATACTCTTCGGCGGTGGCAATGTAAACGGGCTCAGCTGAAGCACCAGCGGTGGCCGCAGGACGCAGTCGCACCATTCTACGCTGTTCCTCTGCACGCTTTTGACGCTCGCGATGGCGTTCCAACTCCTCCGTCGCGACGCGTAGTTTGTCGAGTGCGTCGTTTCTCTTTGCATCGGAACGCGCTTCGGAAGGAGAACGACGGGAGACAGAGGTCGGGCCGCGCTCGGTAAAGCACGCCGTTTGGTCGAGGCCGTGGTTGTCCAGTTCTGATACGGCGGCCTCCCACTTCTTGACGGCCTCGTAGCGCTCCGCCTCGGCCGTCTGCTGTGCCCTCCGCGCCGCCTCGTACTCCTCAGCCGTGACGCTGTAGACGGGATCGGCAACAGAGCTCAACACCGCGGACGGTCGGCTCACTGATGTGCGTTCCGACGAACGGCGATGAGTGCTGCGCGACAGCACAGAATTCGATGCCCGGTACTCCTCTGCCTGTCGCTGCCGTCTACGATGGCGCTCAAGCTCAGATGCCTGACTTTGAAGCTTCTCCAAGGATTCGTCCCGCGCCATGTCGGCGTCCTTCTTTGCTTTCATTACGGCCTCATACTCTTCGGCGGTGGCAATGTAAACGGGCTCAGCTGAAGCACCAGCGGTGGCCGCAGGACGCAGTCGCACCATTCTACGCTGTTCCTCTGCACGCTTTTGACGCTCGCGATGGCGTTCCAACTCCTCCGTCGCGACGCGAAGTTTGTCGAGTGCGTCGTCACGCTCTGTTTCAATTATGTTTGTGACTTGTTGAATTGATGATTGCATGTTAGCTGTAGTAGTGACTTCTTTGTGGCTACGCTTTTGTGGAGGTGTTTTTGTTGACGCTACATAATTATCATGAATGGATTGTGTTGTGGGTAAAGAGTTGGTGTCTACATCAACTTGTATTTTTCGATCGCTAATATCAGGTGTATGTTCTACGGTGAAGTGAATATTAAGAGATTGATCTGTCGGCTCGAGGGATACATCACGGAGAGCTGCCTTTAATGGACGCAGAATACCGGTGATTTCTTGTCTGATCGTTCCCTCCAAATTATGTGACTGTGTATTGTACACTTCTATCCAATGCGTTCCGGGCAGCTGTTTGAGATGATTCTTTGTTGTCTGCAAATGTAAATGTAGTGGGGGTGGAGTTGGCGGCGTCAGAGTCGCGTTTAGGCGATCCGATGGACGAATAGAGGAGGGGCGGCGTTGTCCGAGTTCTTGAAGAAGCTCATTTACATAAAGTTGCTCACTCTCTAGACAGTGCTGCAACTCCTCAATTTGCTCGTACGCCTCACGTAGCGATTCATCTTTTGTTTCCCAGAGCTCTTTATAGTTTTGACCTTCTAGAACTTTTCTTCGCAAATTATCGCGCTCAGTTCGGTCCATTATTTTCTGTTCTTCCACATCTTTACGAAACTCCTCAAACGCGGTATTCACGCGGCTAAGATTGTTACGCGCTTCTTGAAGTAAAAGCTCCTTTTGAGCCAAGTCACGTTGGCTTTCTACCGCCGTGTCATGCATATGTAGCTCCATCTGGTCTTGTTGTTCTTGTCGAACATGGCGTTGTGTTTGTAATTCTTGCTCAAGTTGTCGTCGTCGCTCCTCAAATTGAGAATTCGGCTGGGAGCTGCTGTGGTCTTGTGCACGACGTAATCGCATTTCTGCCTCGGCAAGTTGATTACTCAAGTTTTCAATAATCCCATCCTTTTGCTTTCCAGCATGGTTAGATTTTGCAATGGCATTTTTTTGTGCCTTACTCTGCGTTTCAAGGTGTACAATGGTTGCCCTTAATGCGTTAATTTCCTCCAATTTGGTTCGCTGAGCAGATGCCACAAGGTTCGCTGTGACATCGTTGTCACCCCCCGTTAACTCCTGCAAACGCGCACTGAGAAGTCGCACCTGCTCCTCAAGAGACTTATTGCGCTTTTCAAGTCGATCCACATGTTGCTGTTGATTCCGTGCTTGCTCTTGGAGGCGCTGAAATCGTTCCTTCTCGCGTGTGCGGCGGTTCTCATGGCGCGAGAGTCGAGCGTCCACGTCACCATCCTCATTGACGGCGTGAAGGGCCTGAATGATGCCGTCGGCACCGCCCAACCAGATCACCCAGTGTGTGGATCTGAACAAGCGTTGCATCGTCAGCACGGGGCGACCTCGGCCGGAGGGTTGAAAGCGTTGCAATGGGTGTCGCTCTCGCGCATCCCAGACAATCAGAGATCCATCCTTTGCGCAACTCCACATACGCGGGGCGACGTACGCAATGGCGGCAACAGCTACATTGTGCGCGCCATCATGCGACACGATGGCACGTCGACGCTGTTTCCAATCCCACACACGAATACTCCCGTCCTCCCCACCCGACCAAAGGTCTCCTGTTGGGCCATGTAATTCTAGTGCACATACAGAGACGGTGTGTCCGCGCAGCGTTGCCACACAGGCCAGATCCTTACCAATTTGTAACGGGGCACGAGGATTCCAAATTTTAATCGTCGAGTCATCACTCGAGGAAATGACAAACTCATCAGCTCTTGTTGTTACAGGATCAGCATGGGATCCCAGTGGTTGAGAGAGTGGTGCGCCGTCGTTTTCAGGTGACTCGTCGAGTTGATCGGTTTGAACGAGCAGAACACATCGGACAGCATTTGAATGGCCGGAAAAGAGTCGCATGTATGTGCACGATGACTTGGACCATTGGTACACCTTCCAATCATCTCCACCACTGAAGACATGCTCACTTGTGGGTAATGTCGCCAGTGCATTTACGGACCCGTCATGTTGCACAAACTCACGTTCCATATTCCCCGAGGCCGTGTCATAGCATCGGATAAAACCATCTTGAAACGCCGCCCATAATCGTTTGGGTGAAACGAGACGCAAAACAGTGCAGTACGCACCAGCTCGACCCGCCAGCTGCATCACAAACTCTCCACGAGGAAGTGAATGGATGACAATATTACCATCCGTTTCGGCAGTCCAAACGCGATTGTTCCCGTCGTACTCAATCGATCGTGCAGTGCCAGCGATGGAGTGTGTGGAAAGCGCCTCATCAATGCGCTGTCGCTCCGGAGAGACGGAGCGGACAGATGATGTGGCGGCCCTCTGAAAGGAGGAGGATCTCTGCTGTTGGACCGACATGTAATCAAAGGGAATAGAGAAGTACAAAAAAGGTAGCTATATATATATATATATATATATATATATATAAAGATAGAGACGAAAAGAAAGAATAGGAAACTTTTATTTTGCTTTCCAATTCGTTTTCTGATACTTTCCTTGCGATGTGGTGTCTACTGACGGGCGGATCAATCGTCTAGATGATAAAAAATGAATAGTAAAAATGAAGAAAGTAAAAAAGAAAAAATCATTTAAAAGATTTGGAAGGGGGAAAAAAAATTGACAGACATACATAGAAAAAAAAAAAAAAATAGCACGCCTTTCATGTCCAAAGATTTTACACACGGAACGAAAAGATCAAAAAGGTGATATAGCGGGAAAAAAAGATAATAAAAACAACATCATTGTAAAAAAAAAAGGAACATTAAACCAATCGCTACGAAAAGAAAAAAAAAATGTAAACTTCTTTTACTTTGCACCTTTCAGACAGAAACGCAAGAACGAGGTGAAAAATAAAAATAATAAAAAAACTACCCTTCCTACAACAGATATAAAAACTACAATGAAAACAACGAACCAGAAAAAGATAATAATAAGTGACAAAAAAGATTTTGGTGAGCTGTCCTTCAAGAAATGTTTAGTCGCAAAGCATACTTTACTAAAATCATTTTTTTTTTTTTTAGCTCAGAAAAGAATAAACATTAAAGATACGCTAAGGACGCAGCATTCTTTTTTTTCCCCTTTGCTCCTTTCTTTTCGTTTTTGATGCAGCAACAACAACAAAAAAAGACAAAAAACAGATACACTTATATATCCATATACTTTTTTGTATTCTTTAGTAAGTTGTAAGATTTTCTTTTTAAATGAATTCTTTCTTGTTTTTTTTTGTATGGAAAAATCACTGGTCATAGTTATTAAAAAAATTTCCCTATTCTTTTAGAACCACTGAAACCCCTAAAGAGTATACATTTTAAAAATAAAAACAAAAACACAAGCACATTAAATCTCAACAATTTCACAACATTTTTAATACATTTAATAATTGCAAAAAAAAAAAAAAAACGTCCTTCATTCGGGTTTCTCATAAACATTCAAACGTGATAATAATCATAAAAAATACAACTCGTCTCACAAATCATTTCTTATTTTCTTTGCTTGCTACTGGCAGAATGGAAAAGAAAGAAGAAAAAAAAAGTAAAAGAATGCAATTAAATTCTGAGCAAGACCGCAGAAATGAGTACTATCACTTAATACGGGAGATGCCCTCCATACGTATATATATATATATATATATATTGCACTCAAGGAATTGGATAGCATGATTACACAAAACATAAACACACAAAAAAAAATGAAGGGAGTGAGATGATACCTCTGGTTTTGAATTAGAAGGAAAATAGTTTCGCATGACTTAAAAGCATGGGAAAACAAACAAACAAACAGTCAAAAAAAAATGAGCTCTTTTTCTTTTTTATTATTTGAGTGTATATTTTTTTCATTGTTGGTGTTGTTGTTGGCCATTGCACCTTTTTTTGGTGTGAAATGTGTAGACGTCTGTTGTTGTTTTTTTCGTTAAAATTTCTTTCATGGAAATGTGGTAGTGAAGTCGATACAAAAAACCATTTGCTGTTGCAAATGTTTCTCAAAAAAACTTAATATTTCATTTTTCTTTCATGCTAGTTTTATATTTTCATGATGACATTTTTTGATTTGTGTGTTTTGATGTCGTTAAAGAGAAAGGACAAAACAAGCAAACAAATAAATTTAAAAAAAAGAACACTTTTAATATATATATATATATATATATATATATACATTTATATTTATTTGTAAAATTCCTTTAATTGTCACTGCGTACGTTGATTTCGCGTTGGCCTCATCCGCTGCGAGAAATCCTAGCCCTCGTGTTGCATGGACTCCAATGCATCATGCGTTAATAAATTCCTTTCGTCGCATCTCATTTTCCATCCGTTCGCGACGACGCGCTTTTTCCAAATCCGACTTTCCATTTCCATGTGACCACCGTGGCCCGTCGTAGGGAGCTGATGGCTTTTGATTTGCATCCTCCAGCCGCTTCACGGTTTTCTGTAGTTCGAGAATGCGTTGTCGATCACGATCCCTTTCCTTTTCAACGGATTCGCTATTTCCACTACTGCTAAGGCCGCGTAACATGTCACGGCGCAGTGTTTCGAATTTGACACGTTCTCTTGAAAAGTTCTCCTCGGCGCGGGTTCGCTTCTCTTTTTCGGACTCCAAGTTGGCTTTCATGGCGGCGATTTCCCTTCGCAGTTCGTTCACGACATCTGCGCGAATGGAGTTCTCCACCGCATTGAGGCTCTCCTCATTGCCTTCCGTTGAAAAGCGTCTGTTCGTCATGGATGGGTGCGATCTCCGGCGGCCATTTATGGCGTCATCCACTTCACGTTCCACTTCCTTGAAGCGTTTGCGAAGTTCTTTATCGTGTTCCTCTTGAGTGGTGTGCGCATTGGTTGTCTCCGCTTGTGTGTGTCTTTGCCTACGCAACCTGGCGGATGGTATCGTCTGCGAGGGAGGAGGCCTCTTATTGGAATCATCATGACCGCTTTCCAGTTTGAGAGACTCTGCATTAGGCCTCGATAACGCCTTAAACGAAGGCAGTGGATGAATAATGTTCTTCTCACCCCATCGTGTAGCCGATTCCCTCTTCTTGAGAGGGGGTTGGAGCGCCGTGCTGTCACCATTAGCTGTCAGTTTAGCGCTCCAACTCTGCCATTGCCCATCATTTGTGGTGATCCACACATTACACACCACACACATCTCCACCTGGTGCATCATCATACGAGATCCATGAACACCGATTGGGATGGTTAGATCTGATCCCACAGCACAACCCGAGCAGAAAACCTCATGACTGCATATCTCCCAAACCACCACCGCGTTATCTCTGCTTCCACTCCACACCGTGTCGTGTACACGAATGAGTGAAACAACAGGGGCCTGATGTTGTTCCAGCAGACCAATGCAGTCAAAATTGGAGATATCCCATGCACGAATGGTACCATCCTGTGAACCCGTCCAGAGCTCACTCACATCCTCGAGCACGACAAGGGCGAGAACGCTCCCCGTGTGTGCCTTGAGGGTGAACTGACAGGCGACGTCCTCGGAGATTTGTCGAGGAGCGTTGGGGTTCCACACCTTGACAGCATTATCCTCTCCTCCAGAGACAAGTAGAGGTTTACCTGTAGCGGGGTCGTGATAACCGGCGAGGCAGCGAACCGCATTGCTGTGACCATACAACTGACGCTCAAACTCCCCATCCTCGCTGTCCCATTTGTAAATTTTCCAGTCAGCACCACCCGTGTAGACGTAACCGTCGAATTGACACATGCATTGAATGGCGGATGTGTTTTGCACATTCTCCCGCACAAGCCTTCGGGTGACGAGATCAAAGACGCGCAATGCCCCGTCATTATATCCCACCCACATGCGATTATCCACCTTTAGCATGGTGATCGGTATACCTTTTTCAAATGCCTCCAGCGTTTCCTCAGGTTCACCCGTGCTGGAGTTTCGTACCAAGATAGAGCCATTCGCCTCTCCGGTCCAGACAGTGCGCTCCATGCCGGCCGCGGCACAGCGGGAATCGCCCTTGAATTGATGAATCACAGAAATGCCATCGTAGGAGCGTCGATCCTCCACGGCTCGGTTCGATGTAATCATAGAAAGCTGAGGGGACTTGTTGCTGTTACTTTTCACGCTCACACTGCTTCGACGTCTTGGTAAACTGCTTCGAGCACTTCCACCGTTCCTTTGTCGTTGTGAAACGCTGAGAGGGGTGGTGCTGCGTTTTTGCAACGGCTCAGCGCGACGACTTCCCCCTTCATGTTCAACATTACTGTCTTTCACGATCCTTTGTTTCACAACCGTGCGGTTTTTGCTTGCCTGCATGTTTTGCGTGAAAGAAGAATACACAAGTACAGATAAATTAATTGTATTTATATATAAATAAATATATATATATATATATATATATATATGTATTTATTAAATAAACAAAATAAAAATCACTTTACGTAATACTTCTATAAAGCAAAAATTCAGGCGAATATATAATTAGAGAGCGAAATTTATGTGGAACTCCTATCTTCGTTCATTATTCACAGCAAACAGTGAAGAGAAAGAGATAAAATTGAAGGAAAAGAAAAAAAAAAAAATTGAGCAAACCGTTACCTTAAAAAGAGGGGGAAAACAAAAAAATGATCACCAAAGCTAAAAGTAGCAATAAAATTAATCATGACAACAATATTGTTTAACTTGAGAGACTACATAGCACGGGAACCTTAAGCCGAACGTGTGATGTGTGTGTTGAATGCTATTTAGTAGTTGTGGAAGAAGCCTTCCGTTTTTTTTTTTGTTTTTCTCTTCCTCCTTTGCACCGTAATGTGAAAAAAAAAAGAAACACAATACGGATTTTGTTTGATATTACTACCACTAAAAAAAAAAAAAAACATATGGAAATCACGCGATAGTCTCAACAAAAATAAGAACTAAACTAAGGAAAGAAAATACAAAGAAAAAAAAATGGAACGTCTCAGTCAGTACTTCTTTGTTTACATACTTCTAAAAAAGCCGACAAAGGCCAAAAAAGAAAGCATTGCTACGACGGCTCAGGGGGAAAAAACAAACAAACAAAAGAAATTTTGAAATATCGGTACAACGAAAAAAAATATATAAAACAAAGAAAAAAGTATAAAGCCACTCAAATAAAACAAAAAAAAAAAAATAACCCCCTCCATTCCACTCCCTCCCACAACAAGAACAAAAACACAGACACAAAAAGTTAATACTGGATAAATGTATAAATTTATACTTCCTAGAGTTGCTCGGATCGACTGCGGTCACCATGGTTAGATATCCATCCACTGTTGCTAGGCTGGCACTGTCTATTCGACGCCACGCCATCTGATGGGGGATTGGAGGATCGTTGTCGCAGTTCCCATAAGAGCTGCTCATTCCCACCCGATATGCGCTGCAGATCATCCGGTGACAATGGCGCCACATACGACGGCGGTGCACCAGAGAGTAGTGTGAGAAGGTAATCCCGCATTTTGTCACTATCCGATTCCGAGTCATGAATGCGGCGCAGCGACTCATCCAGAGTTACACGCAAATCCTCCGCGACAGCCTCGAGATCGCCGAGGCGAACAGAGAGAGCGAGGTTTTGGGCGGCGAGCGATTTGTCATCGCCAGGACGACGTTCCAAAGAGCGACGCAGATGGTGCAGCTCGTCCTCCGCCTTTCGTCGGCGCTTCACCTCATTGCGGTAGGCATCAAGAAGGGCCTGGGAACCTGCCGTGCCCGGCACGCGAAGAAGATCCTTCAACTTATCACGCTCCGTCTGCAGGGCGGCACATTTGGCCTCCAGCGCATCCTGGGGAAGGCTGCGGGAGGTATGGGAATGCTTTCTGTCGGGCGATGTGGCCTCTCGCGCATTCGCGGACTCCTCAGCGTCGGCCACAGCGTCGAGTAGCATTTGATTCTCTTCCAAAACTCGCAAAAGGGATTGTTGGAGATCATTCTTATCCTTTTGAAGACCCTCCACAGTGCGCGGTGAGACAACCATACCACTGTTATTTGATTCCAATTGCCTTTCAAGCTCTCCAATGCGATTATCTTTGCTTTGAAGGTCAAGATCTTTTTCAGTGTTTAGCTGCTTTAGCCGAGAAATGGTCGGCATCACGTGATTGTCTATGTGTTGCTTGAGTGCTTCATACTCCTCTTCCACGTTGGAGTTCTTTTGTGTCGTTTTGGCCTGCTGCTTCAGTGCTTCTTCAAGCCGTTTCTTTTCGTTTCCAAGAAGGTTATTTTCCTCCTCCAATTTCTTAATACGATCCTCATTTTCTTTCAAATCGATACCCTTCTCTGTGTTCATGCGCTTTAGTTTAGAAACCATGGGTTTTACACGATTGTCTACATATTGTTTCAGGGCCTCATACTCTTCCTCAACGTTCGGTATTTTGTCAGGTACCGCCTTGACGAACTTTTGTTTGTTTAATGACTCCTCGAGTGTCTTATTTACAGCCCGGAGAAACTTGTTTTCATCTTCCAGTTTCTTCATGTGATACTCATTCGCCTTCAGGTCGAGACTCTTTTCATCAGGTTGCTTCTTTAGTCTGGAAACCGTGGGCTTTACTTGATCGTCTACATTATCCTTAAATGCCTCACACTCTCTTTTCACGTTTAGATTACGTGAGGCATTTGCCGTCTGCTGAGCTAGCGCCTCTTCAAGTGCTTTCTTTTCATCTTTCAGGAACTTATTCTCCTCTACAAGAAGTTCATTTTGTTTATCCTTTGCCTGAAGATCGAGACCGCTTTCAGCGTTTTCTCGCTTCAGTCGAGAGATGCTCGGCTTTACTTGTTTGTCAACGTATACTTTCAAAGCATCATACTCCTCCTCGAGGTTTGCCATTCGTGGTTTTGAGGTAGCCTCTTGATTCAGTGCCTTTTGTAAGGATTTAGTTTCCTCCTTAAGCTTCCGTATTTCTTCATCTTTTGCTTGGAGATCGAGTCCATTTTCAGCATTCAGTCGCTTCAATCGGGAAATGGTCGGCTTCACTCGGTCATCGACGTACTGTTTCAACGCCTCATACTCCTCTTCCACGAAAGCAGACCTTGGGGCTGAAGATCCTTCTTGTCTTAATGCCTCCTCTAACTGTTTCTTCTCGTTCCGGAGAAACTTGTTTTCATCTTCCAGTTTCTTCATGTGATCCTCATTCGCCTTCAGGTCGAGAGCATTTTCACCATTGAGTCGCTTTAGTCTGGAAATTGTAGGCTTTACTTGGTTGTCTACATAATTCTTTAAAGCCTCATACTCTTCTTCAATGCTCGTCACCTTGGATGAATTTTTAGCCTCTTGAGCATAGGCTAGCTCATTCAAGGCTTCTTGAAGTGCCTTGTTTTCTTCTTCAACCTTTTTAATATGATCCTCGTTAGATTTCAAATCCAGTGCTTTTTCTCCATTAATTCTCTTAAGTCGGGATATCATGGGTTTGATTTGATTGTTTACATATTGCTTTAACGCTTCATACTCTTCCTCAACATTTGGTATTTTTGATACGGATCTATCTTCTTGTTGTTTTAATGCTTCTTGAAGCTCGTTTTTGTCTAACTCCAAAAAATTCAATGCCTCTTGAAGCGCGTTTCTTTCCTCTTCTACAGCATGATTTTTCTCTTTCAAAGCCTTATTTTCCTCTTCTAAATGATTAATATGCTCTGTATTGGATTTCAGATCAAGATTTTTTTCAGCATTTAGTCGTCTCAACCGAGAGATGGTCGGTTTTAATTGATTGTCAAGGTATTGCTTTAATGCCTCATACTCTTCTTCCATGTTGGAGGTTTTGGATTTCGCTGCGTCATGATCTTCTTGCAGTCTTCGTTGTTTATTCCATAATTCTTTTTCATTACGTAAAGTCCTATTCTCACTTGTAAGAGATTCCACCTGTTTCTCAAGTTCCTCAATTTCGCCACGTTGTTTTTCAATAGTTTCCTCTTGCGCTTTCTGGTCTGCGATAATACCGTGAACAACATCTTGAACCGTAGCATTCTGATGTTCAGCGGCTGCAAGCGCGTCCGATATCTCCCTATACCGATTGTAAAGTGTGTTTCCATAAAGTTGTTGAACTCGTGGAAAGGTGTATGCCTCCAGTTGCTGTTGAATTTCATCTGCCGGGGCGGACTCATTGTGTGTCACATCAACTCTTGCAACCAATGCCTCTTCTTCCGTGGTCATTGTGAGTCCGAGAAACTTATTCGGTGGGAGGCCAATCGCCTCACTTGCATCGCGAGTAAAAGCCACTCGTGCCTCCGCTGGCACATCACTCAAGACATCCACCCACCCACTACCGTAAAAGCGTCGTTCGTGGTACGTCACAATGGGGGGCTCGTCCCCCATTTCGGTTGGTGGTTGTAGCTGTCGACTGGCGGAGCTACACCCCACACTACTCAAATGATCTGCAGTGGTTGAATCGGTTTGGTATGGCTTCTTGGTGTGGTCGCCTTGTCCGTCGTTGTCTTGTGTGCGTTCTTGAGGGTCATGCAAATGGCGACGCAGGGCGGCATTCTCGTCCATGAGCTGCTGTTGTGCCTGAATTTCATCAAACTCCCTGAGTCTCGCATTCTCCCGCGCTTGATCGAGTTCCTCATGTAGACGTGCCAATTTATCGCGCAGCGTGGCATTCACGTCTTGAAGTCTCTTCTCCGACTCCTGCTGATCCTCCTCTGCACCGTTGGATTGAGCCATGGCATCTTCATCAAAGACGATGGGAAGCGACTCCGCATTCCAGCAGTGAATGTAACCAGAAGAACCAGTCGTCCATACCTTCCATGTGAGGGTTGGTAGAATCTTACGAATGCAGAGAACGGAGTCATGCGGAATGCGAATCCTTCCTGAGAGATCTTGCACTGGAGAGAGTGTTTTGAGGTCCCAAAGAAGAATTTGACCGTGTTTATCCCCAGACCATACTCGACGCTCCACCAATTGAATACTATTTACAGGGGCAGAATGTCCTTGGAGGGTCGATACACATTTAAGGGTGTGCAAGTCCCACACCCGTATGGTGCAATCCTCACTTGCAGACCACAACTGATTCAATGGACTCACAAGCTCCATCGCCAAAACGCCGAGTGTGTGTCCGGAAAATGTGTGCATACACGCCGTTTCATCTTTTGATTGTAAAATAGGGTAGTACGGGTCCCACGCTTTTACCGTACCATCGTCCGCCCCGGAGAACAAAACCGCACCAGTCGGACCAGAGTATGTACAGAAGCAACGAACCCCGTTAGAGTGTCCAAAGAATTGTCTCTCGTATTGACACAACTCTGAATTCCATTGAAAGACTTTCCAATCCTGTCCACCAGTGTAAACGTTACCCTCCAGTTCAATCATACAGAAGACAGCTCCGTCATGTTGCATAAATTCCTTCTCCAACGCAAACGTATTCACATCGAAGGAGAGAATAAATCCATCACTCAAACCCGCCCAAACCTTTCCGGTAGATTTAATGTGCAGCAGACATGTACAAAAGGCACCATTGCGACCACGCAACGTACGCATCTCACCTCCTTTTGGAAAACTTCGCACACGAATTGCGCCGTCACAATCGGCTGTCCAAACAATACGGTCTGCAATGACCTCCACGTAACGCACAGAGCCTTCCACAGAAAAGAGCGGCATCACATCCGCGACGCGCGTGCGAAAACGGTTGCGCTGACGCTCTCGGCTTGGTGAGGATGCTCTGCTGCTTCTGTTCCCCGCTCCGTTGGTGGAAATGAGAGGACCATGAGTGCTCGCCGTTCGGGAGTTAGGATGGCGGCGGGGCGTCACCGCACTTGTGGCACGCGAATTGTTGTACAACTGCTGATACGAGGAAGCGGAACGCCGCCGTGACGCACTCATTACAGCAGAATGTAACTTTTTTTTCTTTTTTTTGCTTTTGCACAGAAAACGAAACAATAATAATAAACGGAGGAAAAATAAAATACAGAAGAAAAAAGAGAGGGTTACGTAGCCAAATCGATATATATGTATTCCTATGAGTTTTTTCTTTTCTTTGTTCTGTGTAGTTTAATTAAGTATTCAATTATCTTTTGTGTGTTTTTTGCTTTGCTTTTTAATGTCCGAGATGTTACAAAAACCTTGTACTCACAGAAGCCTTTTTTTGCTTGCTTTGCTTGCTCAATAATGTTGATGATAGGAAATAATCTACTACACGAACAGACCAAAACAAAACAGTAACAACAACAACAACAAAAAAAAAAAAACCTTGTTCTGTTTGTTTTGTATGACGTCTCTTTCTCCCTTCTTGTTTCTTTTGCTTTTTTTTTTCCAGGAAAATTGATGCGAACTAGAGTGAACAAAAATAACAGCAGTTGAAAAAGGAAAAAGAATAGGAAAAGGGAGAAAGAGAATGTGTTGGTTGTTTTGAATGACAAAATAATAAAAAAAGAAATTATGTATTTCTTAATCTTAACAATTTTAACGAATGCATAAAAACAAAAAGTAACATAGAGACAAATTAAAACAAAAAAAAAGAATAGAGAAACATTCCATAAATACTTTTTCTTTTAGGTAAATGGTAACTTGAAAACACAGATACCATTTATTCGTTTCCTTATTCCACATCTCCGAGAGTGCCATCGCAGCACATACATGTAATAGTGAACATAATTGATCCTCCTCGACTCCACCCAGAGTATTTGGAGTGTATTGTGTCTTTATTTTCAAACTTCATTTGGTGTTACTTTTTTGATTGTCTTTGAATAAGCAAAGGCATTTTTGTACATTTTTGAAACATGACAGATTGTTTCTCCTATTCTATTTCTTCTTTCTTTTTCGTGCTTGGTCATTTCTTTTTTCTTTATATATATATATATATATATATATATATATATATATATATATATATATATATATATATATATATATATAAAAGTGGTACACATTTTGCATAAAACGTTCCATCATCTCACGTCACTTCACGAGAGTATGGCACACTCACAACAAATGTAAAAATCATAACATAAATCAGGTCATAACATGTGGACACACAAACGCCAAAAAGGAACGAAAGAATAGATAAGAGTAAACAAAGAACTACAAACCCACCCACCCTCTCAAAAAAAAAAAAAAAAAACTACAAGAAAAAAAAAAAAAAGATCAGCAAACATAATGAAAGGCGTAAATGAACTTTTGTAATGTCGCAAACATCACGCACCACAAAGAAAGGCAAAAAAAGGAGAAATTTGAAAGAAACAAACGGGGAAAAGGTGTATTATGAAAAAAAAAAGTAGAAAATATACATCCCACACCTCTCTACATCCAAACACACACAAAAAAAAAGAAATCTAGAATACCCACAGAAGATATATAGAAATATATAAACACAGATTATAACAACAACAAAAAAGGCAAAGCACAAATAAAAAGGTACTGAAGAGTACTAAATGAAAAAAAGAGTTGGTGAATGATGAATGGTTTTTAAGGCCAATGAAAATGAAGCAAAGAAAAAAAAAAGTACGCTTTCATAATCGACAACAAGAATAACATAAATCAAAAAAAAACATATATAAAAATAAATAAATAAATATATATATATATGTATATACATACATTAACAAAAAAAAAAAACAAGTGTTGAGGTGTTTCCCTAGTGTATGAGACGTGGTCGCACAGCCTCCACAACATTCTTCTCCACCTGATGGAGCTCCTCTTCGGCGTTGACTTTCAGCATCACCGATCGGTACTGCCGTTCTAAACCACTCAAGTTGCTGTGATACACCTTTAGCCGCGCGATAACCGTCTCATGGTGATCATCCGACCGCTGCACGAGTCGATCGCGCAGCACGACGTCATACGCTGGGGGCGGATTGTATTTGAGGTGATACACCATTCCCGTCGCCGGATCGGTGCGGCGCAGGGCGATGCGCTCGACCACCGTCTCGTCGTGCACCTCAAGTAGAAGAAAGATGTGCGGAACGATGCCGGACGCCTCGAGTGCCTCCGCCTGCGCCTTTGTTCGCGGAAACCCATCGAGGAGCCAACCGCGTTCCTGCACATCCGCCTGCTCGAGGCGATCGCGAATAATCCCAATGATGAGCTTGTCAGGGACGAGATCGCCGTTTACCATAAAGGATTCAGCCATTTTTCCAACATCCGTTCCCTCCTGCACCGCGGTGCGGAGGAGATCGCCGGAGGAAATGTGCACCACGTTAAACTCCCGCACAAGAGCCTGACACTGCGTGCCCTTTCCACTTCCAGGGGGACCGGAAATGATGATTTGCGGCGGAATGGATCGCTGTGTGAGGGTGTGGATGTACTCCACCGGATTTTCAGGTAAGTCGAGAACCATGCGACGTAATATGTGCTCCATCAAGGTCGACACATTGTGCTCTCGCATGTACTTTAAGGTGTCATCGCAAAGTTTGGCCATGATCCGTACGGAATTGTTATGCTTCTTGGTGTCTGTCGTACTCAATTTTGGAATTCCTTAATATATATTTATGTATTTATATATATATATATACCTTTTTTATCGATTTAAAGCACAGTAAAAAGAAAAAAAAAAGTATCAAATCTAACTTTTCTTTTTTTCTTTCAGTTTTCTCTACTATAATGTATGGACACAAAAAAAAAAAAAAAACTTTTTCTTTCTCTTCGCTTGTTTTTTTGTTCTTTGCTTTGTTTTCTTTTTTAGTAATCTGTTTGTTTATCATGATTGTTATTTTACATGGTAGTGTGATGAAAAAGAAATCAAAAAAAAAAAAAAGATAAGGTAAAATTGAGAAAGAAAAAGTTAGAGCAAAGAAAAAGAAAACATGTAAAATTAAAAACAAAAAAACCTACATACACAATAGCAAAAACACACATAAAAAAACAACAAACTCTCAAATACGAAAAAAGTGCAGTCAATCGTAACCTAAAAAAAAGAAAAAAAAAAGGAATAAAAAAAAAAAAGAAGCATCAACTTTTTTTTTCCTTTTTTGGTTCATTCACTCTTGTTTACATAGGTCACTGCAAGTTTTGAAGAGATTTCTTGTGTCAGTCATCCCCGAAAAGCATATCTAAGAAGATGTCTTCCTTCTGCTCATCCTTGGAGTTGGAGGATGTTGCCGTCATCGCCAGGGCGTGGCGAACCTCTTGAGTAAAGGAGGATTCCTCACTTACAAGACAGCTCAAATCTGTCAAGACGGTTGCTCTCTTATCTTTACAATGCACACTGTTATTTTTGTCCATTCCTTCGGACCTTACAAAAGATTTTTCAGGTGTAATTTTATTGCTGCTACCCCTACTTGGTACAACCGTCACCAAGGGTTTATCCTCACCTTTCGCCTCGCCATCCTCCTCCAGGTCGATCTCATCATCGTCGGAGAGAAAGGTTGGGATTCGTTCAGCTTCCGCGTGCACTACAATCTCCTCGTCCTCCTCCTCCAACTTCTCCTTCTCCTTCTCCTTCTCTGCTTCCAACGTATCCGTCGCCGGAACGATTTCCTCCGCGTGTATGGGTTTCAATTCGGTTAGACTATCGCGTACCTCTATCTCTTGCGCGGCGGCGATGATGACGATATCCTCTTCGTGTTCCTTTTCTATCTTTTCCATTTCCATTTCCTCCCTTTCCGTCTCGCTTTCCGTTTCCCTCTTCGCTCTTGGGCGTGGTGGCCGGGTTTGACTCCGAAACGACGAACGCCGCTCCTCCTCCTCCTCCTCGTGTGTCTCCGTTTGTGTTTTCGGGGCGGCGGTTGGGGGCGGTGTCGTTTGCCGATCACTTTGGCGTCGCGTCACGCCGGGGAGAAAGCGCAGCGTCAAGGCGTCCTCCGCGGTGACGCCGACGGAACTGTGGGAACTTACCGTCACCCGTTCCGCCACGCGTCGCTCCGTTTTGCGCTGCATGGCGTTCTGCATGCGCCGCGCAATGGCCGCCTTGAGCGGCTCCGTCATGAGCGTGTCATCCATCCCTACAAAGGCGATCGCCTCGACGTCCTCGAGGAGGTGCACCAAGTGTTTCGCCGCGAGATACGTGAAGGGATTTCCGCTTAACTCCAACACACGGAGGGAAGGGTGAGCACGCAGGACGCGGCAAAGCTCACGCACCGCATCATTGCCAAGTCCATTCTCGCGCAGGTTGAGTGTGTGAAGGGAGGTGGCGCAATTAATGATGGGGAGCAGCGCGGAAAGGCCACGATCGCCTATAAAGTTGTGCGCCAAGTGGAGAACGGTGAGGTTTTTCAACGTGGGGGCATCGTTTGGTAAAAGGCACAAAAGACCACTGTTTGGCTTTACACCCCGCGTCAGACACTCCTGACGATACATATCTCTAGGAGAGGACATCAGCACAAAACAAACAAAAAATACAACAACCAAAAAGGAAAAGTGTTATCTGCAGCAATAACACTAGTAAAAGGACTAACGAAAGTAAAAAAAAAAAAACTATACTCTTCGAGCACAATTTTGTTTTTCCCTTTCCTCAGAACGTTCTTTCTTTTTTTTCCGTTAAGTAATGATAACGAAAAAAAAATGTAAAAATTTCTGACTCGAAGACATTATTATTAACAAAACAAAATAAAATAAATCCAAAAAAAAAAAGTGAAAATACAAGGATTTAAAATATGAAGCAAGAAAAGAAAGAAAACGGAACACTGTAACTTCACAAAAACAATTAACAAAACCCTACTCTAAGATCAAATAAACGTATACAAAAAAAAAAAAAAGTAAAATGAAAAAGAGTTTTTTTTTCTCTTTTTGGGCTTTTTTTCAAAAAAGGGGCAGTGAAGCGTCTTGTTTTGTAGGATTTCTAGGCTATGAATACACTTAAAAAAACAGAAAAAAAGTAACGAAAACCGAAACAAAAGGAGACAGGGCCAAAGAAACCGAACAAAATCACATACCGTCCACAATTCTGTGTCCATCATTTTCTTCATTGTCTAAAATATAACCAAAAACAACAACAAAATTTCGTTAATACTAGTACTGCTGTTTTTTTTTTTTTCTGTGACTTTGTTTGTGACATCATTGCCATTACTTCAAGAGTTCCAGCAGGAGCCAGAAAAAGTAATGATAAGAAGAAGAAAAGGACATGTGAATCGATTGGACACTCCTCCCAATCAAAGAACCAAATTAAAAAAAAAAAACTTTCTCCATTTTAACCCCTCATATTTTCTTTGTTTCCTCTGAAATTGTTAGTAATCTTTCTTTTTCTTTTCTTTTTATGCATACCTCTCCGTGTCAGTGAAAAAGAAAGGGACATAATTTGCACATTCACACCAATCAACACTCTTTTACAAATGTCCATTGTGCAATGAGTACGCTACAACAACAACAACAAAAAAAAAAGTTGTCACGAAAGCCACCAAAAACAAAAAAAAAAATTTCTTAAAAAAAGCGCACATTTTCTGTAAAGAACCGACAAAAATACTTTCCAGTTACACTCCGCTGCATAGTCACATTTCTCTGCCCATTTGGTCCTTTCCCCCTTCTCTGTCTCTCTCGATCCCTCGCTTTTTTTATTTCTTTTCTTCTTCTTCTTCTTTTTCTTTCGACTTTTTTTTTTTCTTTTCCTTTTATTTTCTCTTTTTCTTTCTCCCTCCCTCTTTCTCTCTCGCGTTCATTCTCTCTGGGCTTCGTACTTTACGGTTGTCTTCTTTCACATTTTCATCTTTGACTGGCACACACTTTTTCCCTGCGCTGTGTCTTTCATCCTGTGCTGCTTCTGTGCCTCTTGGCCTTATCCATTGCGTTGAGGAGCATTGTCTTGTAGGCTTGAATAACTTCCTTCTCTAGATTGACCTCCACAAGCGCGACGTGCAAGGCACTAATCCATGATGGACCATTTCCCTCATTACTTACCGACTCTTGAAGTTCAGGTGTTAGGAGGAGGCGTTCTCGCTTCCATTCGCATCGCTCCAAGACGGCCAGCACATCTCGACTGCGTCCATCATGGGCGGAGGATCGCATGCGGGATTGCACTCCTCTACCAAGTGGTTTATCCACCGACGCGAGGAGCATGGCCAAGATACCCAAAGCCCAATCGAAAGGTCCGAGTTTCATTGCTAAGGAGGCGATAGCAAATGGTATCGGCTCCGCAGGATTACGGTAGGCTTGAATAACAAAAGCGCGAAACACGCGAACCGCCTTTACACGCATGTTTCCAAGCACAAAGTGACGTAGTAGATCGATACAATCCACCTGAAGTATCTCATTCGCATCAGAGACGCGCTGAAGGATGGCCTCTGCCTGATTAAAACGATCCGGATGACTGCTTTTGAGTAGTTTTTGCAATGTCGCACTCGTCGGACAGCATCCGTACTCTTGCGCCACCTGAATCACACGCTCCGTGTCCTCTGGGTGTCCTTGACGACAAAACAGGGTCAACAGCACCCCAAGCACAGAGGAGCCATTTGTTAACGGTGTCCCCTCCACACGCATGCGACGCAGCACCTTAAAGGCATCCTCCAATGTGGAGTCGGGTTTGGCCTTAATCATATCTTCCAAACGTGAGGCAAAGAAAAGTTGGGTGCCACCTCGCTCCTCCTCTTCACGGCGACGTTGTGGTGCCGCTTTGCCGCGCGCCAAAGTACTAAAGTGATGATTCACAAAACCACTGTCCTGTGTATGCTTACTTAGGATACGAAATGTAGAGTTTTCCGGTGTAATACCACGGTCAAGCATGTCCTCATAGTACTCTATTGGAGTCATAAACTTAAATGGGCCTGTTTTCATAAATATAAAACTGTATGGCCGGGTTGACATGGGTTCTACTCCGGCGGCACGCATCTCACACAAGACATCCTCCGCGTCTTCGTTTTTCATACGCACTACAAAATTCTTCTCCAATTGCTCCGCCACGCTTCGCGTGATTGCCACATCATTAGACTTGAGGAATTCCAACAGCTCCTTCGTCTCACTACCAGTGAGGGCGGGAAAGCGATGGAGGGCACCCGTGACGGCGTCCGTCGACACGCGGCCCTCAATGAGTTGGTGAATGCGCAGCACCTCCAGCGCGCCATCCGCGGTGATGGCTAAGACACGTAAGTAATCCGACGGTCGTTGAAAGTGTTCCTCAAAACTTTCCACAATAGATTCCGCGTGCTCATCGTCATCGGTGAGTCGTTTGGCGGCGAGAATCGCACGACCCCAACAGAACTCAACCTTTTCTAACCCCGCCTTGGACTCCTGGGTGGTGTCAAGGAGGGATATTAACTCCGGCATCGCCTGAAGCTCCTCATAGCGCTGCAGTACCGCAATATCATTACTCTCTTTATACGCCGACACGATTTCCTCACAAACGGCATCCCACGGCTGCGCCTCTACACGAGGAGCGCCTTTCACTTTGTTTGCTGTCTTTGTGGGTAGCGCACCCCCACCCTCCATGGCTACCATACGTGTCCCGCTGTCTTCGGTCATCAAAACGAAAAAACAATAACAAAGAAAATGGAGTAGGTGCAATAAAAAAATGGACAACCTATCCGTCGATTGGCGAACTGCTTACTAATAACAATATATACATATATGGGAAGGGGGAGAGGTGGGGGGTTAAAAAGAAATATGACAACAAAAAGATATCGAAATGCGCGAAAAAGACAAAAAAAAAGAACAAAAAAAGCCTATAAGAACACACAAACACATCTACATAGAACAACTGAACCAAATAACAATAATACGATGAAGAGCGCTCTTACGCCAAGCAAGATAGAGAAAAATAAAGAAAAAAAAGGGGACTTTTTCGTGCGTACCAAAACGAACGCCAATATCTTTTTTTTTTTTGGTTTCTCGTGTATATTCGTACATCAATGGTAAGAGAGCGTAGACATGCCAAAAGTTGTCAAACACGAAGAAAATAATAAAATCTGCTCTATAAACGCAGAGCACACACACACAAAAAAAAAAACTATTAAAAGGAATAGCAATGGAAAAGAAAAAAGTATCTTGAGGAAACAATGAGTTACCGACTAAAAAATACACGCTTTTTCGGTGTACTTCATTATTCGAAATCATCCTTAGTATGACCAAGAATACCAATGAGGAATACCTTTCTTTTTTTGCAAAGAAAAAAAAAGAGACACAAAGAAGAGGCACGACCAAAAAAAAAAAAAAAGAAGTAAATTATGACAAATAAACTAGTAAGAGAAACCAATCTTCTTGTCACTTGTTGATGTTCCTTTTTTCTTCGTCTTTTTCCTCCTTTTCTCACACCTTCAGTTTTTGTTTCCATTTGTTTTACTGGCTACGTGATAACACTTGTTTGTACGTATTAGACGTCTTTGTTTTGTTTATTAAAAACCAAAGTGGCTTTTTTTTTTTTGAAAATAGTTTTCCTTTTCTTTTTTTGATGTCCTTTTCCTCCTTATTCTTCTTCTTCTTTTTTTTTTCCCCCTCTTTGGGTACTTTACATTTCAAATATATCTGGATCGTCAAAATCTATCTCCTCATTGGGGGGTGAGGTGACCATATTTCCATCTTCTGCGTCACCGTAAGTTCCATCTAACCGACATCGTGTGCTGGCGCGCGGTTTGTACTCGAGACAAGAGCTATTCACCACAAACACACACGCCGTTCCAGCGCCATGGAGTGTGCTTGGCACGAGGACACCTAAAAACCCACCGCAGCACACACACCGCACCTGTAGCTGTAACGGTTCGTTGCTATGCCACCCGTTCGCTTTACCCCTTCCCGAATCCAAACCGACAAGACGCACCTCCGTGGCGCCCGTATTCAACCTATCAAACGCCGCCAGTCCCCGAACGCTATAGAGCACTTGGTGTGCTGGCGCCACGATGGGGACGTGGCAGCGCACGCATGCGTAGTGCCCCCCGTTGCGCCGCCGCTCTGTTTGCGCGGCGTGTGTCCAGAGGTTTGTGGTGTGCGGCTCCTCGAGTCCGCCGCCGTCGAGCAGCGCGCACACACGCGGCGGCAGCTGGTGGGCCCAACGCGACGCCGCTCGGTACCCCGAGAGAGACGCCCTCTCCGCCTCCCCACCCGCCGCGGGCGCCACAAACGCGTCGTCTCCGTTTTCTCCGCCTTCTCCGTTTTCTCCGTTTGCGGACGGGGAGAGACGACCCGCCGGCGTCTCGGCGAACGGCGCGGCGGCGGACGGCGGGTGGCGCGCGTCCCCGCGGACGGACGGACGCGACGGGCCGTGCGGTTTCGTCGGCACACGCCTTTCCACCTTTTCCGCCTTTTCCGTCTTTTCTGGTCTTTCCGGTCTTTCCGGTCTCTTCGCGGAGGACGGGGGGGCGGTCAGGCTAAACCGTGCGTGGCTTCGCCCCCCGCCGGCGGCTTTGCGGTCTGTTGGGGGGAGCGGCGTTTTGGCCGTCGGCGTCGCGGAGTTCGCGTGTCGGGCCGAAGGGCTCGGCGGAATGCGCGGCGGAATGCTCCGCTGCCGGCCGCGGCGCGGCTGCACACTCGGGGCGCGAGATTCAAGTGGGGAGAGGCGCTTTCCGGCCGCACGATTTCGACGCTTAAGCTCTGCAATCGCGGTACGAACCTCCGTGTCAAGCATTGCCTCTTTTTGATGGTGCTGTTGCTGTTATGATGAAGGGGTGTGTAAACGATCTACGCAACTCTTTCGTGTCGTTCACCTATCCAAAGCAGCAGTAATGCGAAAAGAGGAATATGACGAAATAAAAGCGTCAATATAAAACTGTACAAACTCTTTATTGTTACTTTTTTTTTTTTCTATAGAATGGAGCTTATGTGAAACCGTGCCTTAAAAACTTTACTTTTTTAAAAAATATTTTTTCGGTAATAGTTTCACATTTTTTTTACGGATATGCGTGAAATCGAATTCAATAAATAACAAATAAAAACATCATTAGTGTACCAAGTACAGAAGAAGAGGTTTTTAAAGAAGAATAAAAATTTAAAAATAAAAATAAAAAAGGAATGATAAATGAACATTATACTCTTTTTGTTTGTTCTCCCCCTTTTCCTTTTTTTATTTTCACAGAATCATAGATGCATAAACAAGAAATAAATAAATAAAATAAAAATAAAAACTATAAAAAAAACTATAATAAAGATGTGGGTTGCGCAAAAATTTTTCTATTTTTCTTTCGTCATTTTTTTTTTTATTCCTTTCTTTTTTTTTTCCCCTCTCTCTCTCTCCATATCCTTTTTTTTTTTTGGACGGCTTTTTTTCCATTGGAGCAACTTCTCGGAGCAGTTGCTTTCACTTCTTATCAGTACTGTTTCCCGAAAAAAAGACGAACAGGACGAGAAGAATAAAGAATCCAGCAACACCTCCAAGAATAAGTTTTCCCTTCATAGAGTTCCACCAAAGTTGCTGACGCAGGTCTCGGCTGCTGCGTTGAAACCCTTGCGCCTGAAACTGCAAGTCCTCCGTGGATTGGACAATATCATCAATTCTCTGCCCGCGCTGAATGACACGCTCAACGTTATCCAGTGCGAGTTCCTTCACATCCGCCACGGCCCGCTTTACCTTTTTCACCTTCTCATCCGAAGAGTCGGCGTCGCTCATTTGAATCAACACATCCCGATACGGTTTGACAAACACATCCACCGTTTTGGTGTTCAACTTGGCGACATTCTCTACGAACATTTTGCGAAACATCTTTGATGCCTCATCCAATGCCGCGTGCCCCTGTCGCCGGGAGACGCCTTTATCGGCGAGAATGGCAAACGCGACTTCATTGTCTGTCATGATGTGATACGACAACTGCGAAGGGGCACCCGTTCCTAACTCCATCACCGCCGCCTCACTCGGGTTGAGGGGGATGAGGGCGGTGGTGCGGAAGTTGGGTCCCGAGCACTTACTGACGACATCGGCCCAAACCGTTCCGGGAATGGAGAAGTCGTTGGATGGGCAGCCGGGGGCTTTACATAACATGAGACGATCGCTAAGGCGCACCACTACACCGCCATAAATGTTGGCTCCCTCTGGCATGTGTACTTTTGTTGTTGTTGTTGTTGTAAAAAGTAAAGCAAAAAAGTAATAATGTTTACCTATTGAGTGTTGATTGATTGTTTTTGGAAGACTTTTCCTTTTCGCTATTGGATTCCGTCTACCTTTTTTATTATTATTATTCCTGTTCGTGAAATTGCACTTAAAAAAAAGTTATATATATATATATATATATAAATATATGTTATTTTGTTTTCTCTTTTTTGTTTGCTAGTGAGAAATACACACTCTCACCACATAAAATTTTTTAAAAAGTATTTTTATGCATGTATGTTAAGAATAAGGAGAGATTTTAAAAAATATGTGTAGCATATTAGAAGGGAAAAATGCAATAACCCAAATGAGGACATAGTAACATAAGCCATTTAGTGAATTCGAAGTCAAAACAAAGACAATAAAAAAAATAATAATATTTTTTTTTAAATATATATTAGTTAAAAATGATGTTCATAATACGAGTTAAAAATAAATGCACACACCTTAATTTGTAGCATGTACTCCAAGAAAAAAAAAGGGGGAGAAAATAAGGGAAAAGAATCACATATATGTGCGCAAATACTGTATCTCAACTAAAACGTAATGAAAAGGGCAAAAAAAAAAAAAGCAAGAAAAAAAAGGCGTGTTAATATCTTTTTTTTTTCCACTTGTGATTTTGTGCGGATGAATTTTACTTTTACTTCATTCAAGCGCACACTATTTCTCTCGTTTTTTTTTTTTCGTTTCCTTTGATTCCGTGAATCAGACGCAAGGAAAAACACACACATATCCAAAAAGAAAAAAAAATAAATAATACAAATGCCTCTAAAAACAAAAAACAAAAAGCACAACATTACTCAGCAAGTGTGTTTTGCTGATGGAATTTTTCCTTTGCTTTGGATGAAATGGGTGTGTTCGGCGAACACGGCGCACCCGCTTCTTTTCAGCTTCAAGCTTTCTTTTCTTTTTGTTTCTTTTTTCCTGTTTATCCGCCCCCATCCCTTCCTTCCATACTTTTGAAAAAAAGATTTTTGTGCACAATCAATGAAAAACGGGAGCTCGACAGAATGGACAAATCAAATTCCGTCGTAGCCATGGAATGATACATTGCTTGTGTGTGCAGTGATGACAGGGGAGCATCACAACCGCCTCGCTTCCCTCCTCCACCGACTCCAAGCAAATAGAGCATGGCAAATTCGTTAAGGCGTCGGGGTACACTTCACGATCGCTCTCATGCACGCCATTTGGAAAGGTGACGAGATAATTCATTAGTTCATCCACGGGTGGGATTTGACGGGAAAGTCCAATCTCTTGTAGGATTCCTAACCGATCACCCAAGTCATCCATCAGCACACGTTGAATGAGGTTTGGCACGAGAGTTTGTTGAATCGTCTCCACATGCTGTTGCCGCTGCCTAAGGAGGAGATCATTCAAATCTCTGCGTTGCTCCGCACTCCGCACAACCTCTACAATGGGGGAGTTGCAGTTACTACAATTTGCGATGTCGGAATCACCGTTTGGCATATAACCGAAACGATAACACCCATGACAAAAATAGACTGGATTCATACCGTTCTTCCTTCGCTAAACATTGTAGACACGAGGAAAAAGAGGAAAGAGTAAAGACAAAAAAAAAAGTCCAATTAAAAATTGACGCCTAAAAACAAAGGAGTACAATGATGGAAAACAATGCGAAAAAAAAAAAAGTAAATGCATGAATACATATATTCATTCTCCCTTTAAAAGCGCCTGTAGGTCAAGTCCTGCTGCGGCAGGACAGCACAAAAAAAGAAAAAAAGCAATACCTGTGAAATCTTCTCAAATCAATAAAAAGAAGTACGCACCTCATCATGGTGGATGATAAAAACAATAATTCCCACTCACAGCAAACCATACACAATCGGATCGTGAAATCATGAAACTACCCAGATAACAACTAGACAAATTTTCATGTATATTTTTTTTCACCTCCCAACCGTTCTTCCTTGTTTCACCCATTGTTGGAAATTTTTGATTTTTTTTCTTTTTTTTTTTTGTATCTTCCGTATTTTCTTTCCTCCTTTCTTGCTCTCGTTAAGCTCCTCCATTTACAGCCATTGAGGCGGCATCCGTGGCATCTTTTGCCAACTGCCGCAGTCCCCAGACAATGCCCAACTCGATGGCCGTTGCCCCGCCATGTTCATGCGCTGTGCGCACCATTTCCACTATGGCGTCATGCACTTCCAGACCGCCGCGTTCCGCAAGTGTTGTGGCGAGCTGCCGCGCCACCGTTTCCGCCCGTTGCTGCCGAGCGAGGTGTTCATTATATTGCTGTCGACGCGCTCCTTGCAGCCTTTCTGTTGCCGCCTCGCGGTTTGTTAATGCGCTGCGGGAGTCCTGCGCCTCCGCCACAAACGCCGTTTCACCGTCGACAACGAGACGTGCTGTGATGTGCGTTTCGGCCACATTCGATGCCTGTCCCCCCGGCCCACTGGAGCGAGCCGACTCGTACTGCACCACCGAACGCGATGCATTCCTGAAAAGAGACATTGTGACATGCGGAGAGGCACTTGTGACGCGAAACAGTAACGGCATCGGTGTTGCAGCACGCCCCGCAATACACAGCGCCACAGAAAGTGCAAAAGGTCCTATAAAGCCACTTGACCCCACAGCAGATGTGTCCTTCGGGGCGGCAATGGTGTAACGCCCTTCATGCAACGCCTCCATTGTCATTCCCGCCGCCTCCACAGCGGCGCGAAGGGACGACACATCCCCTTCAACAGTCACAAGAGCATCAAGGTTTCCGTGCGGCACACGGCTAAGGAAGAAGCGATGCGCTACAGCAGCGTAGGCCTTGGCGGCCGCATTGGACTGCGTTGCCCACGCATGGTCAAGCTGCTCCTCATAGGAGGACTGCAGCGTAGAGAAGGTGTCCTCTGCGGACTCCTTGGCAGTGTCCTTTGCCGCATCGCAGAGCCGCGCCACATCGCTGCACATGAGAGAGAACTTGGCCAACGGGTCACGCCGGCGCAAACGGTCTAATTTACGCTGCAAGGAGCGAATCAAATCGTCACGCTCGCCTAGTTGGTCCTCTAGGGTGTTACTGCGCTGTTTGTACTGCGCAGCGTCACCGTGTTGCACGCGACTTAGTGTATCACTAAGTTCCTTATTACGTCGCTCAGCTTGGCGCCACTCCTTTCGATGCTCCTTGAGTTCCATGTTCTCCGAGTTGAGGAGCATCACATCTTGTTCTACCTTTTTGAGGCGCGAGCGGAGGCTTTGGTCGGCCCCACGCAGTTGGGTAAGTTCCCCCTGCAGCTGATCCATTTCCTCTTCCTTGGCGAGAAGCTTATCACGGTACGTGTTTTTCTTTGCCCGCATCGACTTGAGCTCCGCAAAGAGAGCCTCGATTTCAGGACCGAGATTGATGCGCTTGAGTTCATCTAATGTGGGACCCGATGCCCCACCCGTTCCACTAGAAGCGCTAGGGCTCTGAAAGAAGGCAGAACGTGCAGCTCCACTTCCACTTCCAAACATCCCGACACTTCCTTTTCCCGATAGAGGACTCTTTTGCTGTTGTGGCGACTGCTGTTGGTGGTGCGCATTTTGGAGGAGTTTCTCCATCACTTCCACATTCTTCTGTGTTAGTTTTCCAAGACCTGGAATTTTTCCCATCATTTTTTGAAATTCTAGGGCCTTCTGCATCATCTCCGCCTGTTTATCGGGAGGCTGACTGTTAAACATATCTTGCATCGCACGCATTTTCTGCACATCGAAGCCAGGCGGAAGCCCACCAGCACCTCCAAAAAACCCAGAGGATGCACCAGTCGTAGTGTTGGCGTCTTTTGCGTTGTTGTCCGCCGCTTTACTACCTCCCCCACCAAAGAAGAAACGTGCGCGGAGAAGTTGGGATTGAACTGACGTCACGTCAACGGCAAAAACGTTACGCCGCCGGCGAAGCATTACTAAATGTGTGCGTTGAAAAAGGAATTTTTGTGTTTAAAACAATCGCTATATGCAGCTTTAACAACAACAACAATAAAAAAAAAAACTAAAAAAAATCAATAAAAAAATAGATAAGTGTGCTTTTTTTATATACTTTTATTCTAAGGTTTTTTTTAACGTTTTTATGTCGCAATTGGTGACAAATGAGACCATAAGAAAGAAAAAAAAAGAGAGGGGTGAGAAAATATTTTTTTTTGATTCTTTGTATTTAGAAAACATACAACAAAGGCGATGAATACTGTCACATGATTGAAGAAACAAATAAAAAGCCAAATGTATAAGACGCACACACACAAAAAAAAAAAAAAGGGGAAAAAAAAAAGCAACAACAAATGTAAATTGTGAGATGTGGCTGTGAAGAAACCAACCAAACATTGAATACAGCACCAAAATCATTCATTCGAGGCACACCCACGCACACCCTCTCACCAAACAAACAAACAAAAAATAAGCAAAGAGATGAAGAACCCACTGCATGTTCACAAACATTACAAAATAATAATAAGACAACATCAACAATAAAACGACAAGGTACAACCAAAAGAAAAAAGAACACCACTAGAAGATACATACACGTATATATGCATTTTTTAAAAAATAATAATTGTTGTTCTTGTTTTTCACCTTTACGGAGTGGAGTCCTTGCTGTCTGATGGAACATCTGGGATCAACCCCCAATCTCGCTTTGCCTGATTCATTGTGCGTGGGTACTTTTTCGGGTCATCACGTGCGGTGTACCATTCTGCCAGCCCCGGCGCGTCCGCACCAACGTAACGCGGATCTGGCCCAACATCATCCCCCTCCATGGTCCATACCGCCTCTACCATTATACGCCAACAGTCCGTCGTGTTTGTAAGAAAGCTGTGCATGGTGTACACCGTCATGAGCAGCACATCACCCAATTCCATCGCTGTCGAGACAAACGGGTTCACATCCACAGTGATGCTGCGTCCTGTCGCCTCATCCACACCAAGCTGCTTACCAAGCGGGAGGAGTTCATTCGGGTTAGGCGTAAAGCATCCATCGCCTCGAATATCTCCCCCTTCTACCTCATGTTGTCCGTATGTTTGACGAATAGCCGCGTATGTGTCGGTGGAGTTACTCCCCTTCACGATGACCGGAGTCCCCATGTACATGGGCGTGTCGTGCAGCGGCACCAGCGCGACGAGAGCCAGTTTGGTGCCCCTATTCACAAACACACTGGAGGAGCGGAGGCCGAACGCCTCATCTGGCGCGGCGAGGTGGAGGGACTGCACATCCGCCACGCGCACCGCGTCCCCAAAGACTTGTCGCACAAGTGCCATCACGCTGGTCCCGCCGACCGCGGCGCGGAGGGACTCCGTGTAGCGAATCCGCGGCGGCGGGAGCGCACCGGTGGAGGGAAACGGCACGCCGAGCGCCACCCCGTCCCGCTCCGCCTGCCGCGTGCGGTCGGCGGGTAGTGTCCAGCCGCACTGCACCATTTGGCCGGCGAGATCGTCGAGGGCGTCGCGGAGGACCACACGAGGGACAATGTTTTTGAAGTACAGATAGCCATCTGTGTCGAGGCGGTGGCGCATTTTGGGGGGGTCGTAATAAATTTCATTACTCGGAAGTATCGGAAGGAGGTCGTGCCCGACACTGAGGAAGCCTTTGCCAAGGGGGAACTTTAACCTGCCATGAGACCAAACCATACATCGACGCATGTGTGTGTTTTCTTCTTTCTAAATGGAATGGGGACAGTAGATTCGGTGAAACTCCGCTCGGGAAATAGACCCGTTTTTTTTGTTTTTGTTTTTGTCGTTGTTGTTGTTCCTTTACCTTATTTTTTTACTCTTTGTGAAAGTCTTTATTTCTATTTCCCTCTGCACTCCGGTAATTCAACCCTTAATGGCCCGTCCGTGCGTCGCTGTGCAGAGAGCTGACACACTTGCTAACTAGTCGAAATGAACAGAGACGACGGAACACACAAACATTCAAAAAGAAACGCGAAAAAATGATTATTTTGATGTTCAAAATAAATAAGAGAAGAAGATAAATGCGTCTGCATTTTCTTCCTTTTTTTTTGTTTTGGACACCGACACACGAGCAAAACATCGCTGTAAGCGTTGAAATGACAATTATAGTTTTCTTTTTTTTTGTTTATATATATATATATATATATATATATATATATATATATAACGAATAAAAGTCGGAAATTGTTGACAGCAACGCAAAACTCTTAGCTCATGACGCACAAACATATACACAACGAAACGCCCCCCCAAAAAAGAGAATGTTCACTCATTTTCTTTCTCTTTAGCACAAAGTACAAAAAGAAAAAAAAAATAGTGACACTAGGTGCAGTCCACAATATTCACAAAGCCTCCAGCATACAGTTGGTCAAAATCCCCTTGCTCACCATTTCGCACGCCAGAGATATCGCTGCGAAGCAAAATCTGCAAGTTTCTGCTCGCATCAAATAGAATAACTTGACCCTCCTGGCGCACAAGTTCCAAAAAGGTAGCGATACGTTTTCCACTCTTGTCTGACTCGTGCCAAGTGGTTGTCGCCCCATCGCGCAGGAACCATCCGTTTTCGTGCTTCCACGCCCGCATGCCTTTCTTCACACTGCAATCCTTTGCCAACGCGGGTGAAGTAACGGTACACAGCGACAACAACACGGTTGCAACGAACAAGACAGTGAAAATCATTCGACCTTTCATGTTGAACAGTGGAAAACAACACCAAAGAAATTTTTTTTTTTTTTGGAAGGGAGAAAGATCCCTTTTTTCCTTTTCTCTTAAATTTGTCTTTTTGAATGCTCTTTTATTACGTTTTTGAGGTGTTCAAAACGAGGTTTCTGAAACTCTTCCTCACTTGTGATACGCAGAGAAGTAAGTAAAAAAAAAAAAAACGAGGGAGAGAATAATTGTAGGAACAAAATAATCAAGAAGGCATCAGCTTCGCCTTTTCCGAAACAAAATGAACGGAGCGAGACGCACACATACACAAAAAGAAAAAAGATAGAAAAAGCAGTAGAATGTTAGGAAACCTTTATTTAAAATGTGTTTCGTATGTCACACACTCTGTCTTGTACTGTTATTTTGGTATGTATCGAGAGATTCATCATCGTTCTTAATACTACTCTTTGCACATGAGATGTTTCCTCAATTTTTCCCCATTTTTTTCTTTTTCCACTCCTCACCATTTGTCATACCGAGGCTAAATGAAAAAAAAAAGAAAACTTAGCCTGGAAGGAGGTGTCTAAAATATAATCTATGCAGTACTGCAGGAAAATAATAATAACTAACAAATCGTAATAATAAATATGCAATAAGGAATAAACACGTAAGAATCTCATGCATGCATGAACATTTTCAATCTTTCTCTGTATCTTGTTTTTTTTTTGTTAATCCATTTCAAAAAAGTAGCAAACACAATTATTTTCCTTTTTTTTTTCTTCTCATTGTCCATCTCTCCTGTTATATTAGTCAAAATTTCTCTTTTTTCCCTTTACTCTTTTCTTTGTCTCTATTAAAAAAAAAAAGGAAAAAGAAAAGTTTGTTTTTACCAGTAAAAACAAATGTATATGTAAATACGCTTTTTCTTTTTCATCTATTCTGTTTCTCTCTTAATGCGCGTCGCTCTTGCTGCTGCTGCTGCCGCCGGGGTTGCTCGCGCTCCTCGTCGTCTCTCACTTATGACCGGAGTCGTGTTGTCTGCATCGCTGATACCACTATTAACGTTGTTGTTCTCGTCATTGTTGTTGACGCCACCATTTCCATTGTTGTCATCATTGTCTTCATCACTTGATCCCAAAGCAGCCCGAGTTTCTTTGCTACGACGCCGTTTTTGACCCAAAAGAGTTGCCTCCATAACGCGACGGAAACCGCGCGGCATGAGAACAAGTGTACGCGTCACATCCATAACCTTACACACCCCAACGAGCTGGTGTGCCATTTCAAACATGTTATTACGTAAAGAAATAATAATAAACTGTGCACCACTGGTCTGTCGTAACAAATAATTGGCGACGATGGAAACATTTCTAAAATCTAAAGCTGCGTCAATCTCATCCATGACGTAAACAGGTGTGGGTTTGATGTCATGAAGCGCAAAAATGAGTGCAAGACTGGAAAGCGTCTTCTCCCCACCGGAGAGGTTAGAGATCTGCTTCCACGACTTCTTCGGTGGCCGAACAACAAAGTGAATCCCCTCAAAAGGATCATTTGCATCCACCAACTCAAGATCCGCATCACCGCCATGTGTGAGAAGCTGATACACCTCCTTCAAACGCGCTTGAATTTTGGCAAAACAATCCATAAAGAGACCGCGACGCTCTTCTTTAAGCGCGGCAAGGTCTCCCTCCGCCTCGTCGGAGGCGGCTTTGCACGCATCATAGGCCTCTTTACTGCGGCGGTGCGCCTGATCCCGTTCCCGCCAAAGGGCGACTGCGCGAAAGTCGATTTCACCATGTAAACGACGCGTTTCTTCACTGAGGGCCTTCGCGAGGTGCACAGACCGTTCATAGTCGCAGCGGACGAGTTCATCCGGCGGAAGACGAAAGGAGAGGGCACGAATTTCGGCGGCTGTCAACTCGCGAGGTCCGCTGCCTTTTCGATGATTGTCCTCCTCCGCATCGTCCTCCTCGTCACGATGTGATTGTTGCCGCTTTCGTCGCTGCAGTGGTGGTCCGTGTTGGCCATTCTCATCATTTTCATTCCTCTTCTTGCTGGTGCTGTGTGGGGCAGTCCTCTTTCGGCTAGTTTTCTTTTGTCGGGTGCTCTTACGTTTCTGTCGTTGCCCAGTTGTACTTGTGGATCCACGACTGTTTTCATCGTCACCATCTCGATATTCTTCATCATACCCGTCCTCATCATCCTCTGCGCCACTTTCACTTTGCTCCTCATTGGCGTTTATATTTTCCTCATCCTCTGCCTCCTCCTCCTCATCATCACCATCGTCGTTGACGGAGTGTAATTGCAGCGTCTCAGACCCGTAAAGCTCTGCATTTTCTTTTATCTTCTCCTCGCAACCTTCAATCTTTTGCTCAAATTTAGCAAGCTCCTGAAGGGCATCGGCCATTTTTGCCGTTTCCACCTGGCGAAATCGCTCCTCGTCATCGAGTCGTCGTTGCGCCTCCACAAGCGCTTTATGCACAGTGGGCACTGCCGCCTTGGCTTCCTCCAATGCAGATTGAGATTTGGCCCATTTTCCCTCCGTGACATTTAGTTTTCGGGTCGCCTCTTCAGCGGTCTCCCTCGCAGCTTCCAGGGCTCCAGCAGCCCCGCGTGCTGCCTCCGCATCAATACGGCGCACTTCCTCTTCGTATTCCTCCACATCCCGTCGCTTCCTTTCCTGCATAGCCAATTGCCGTTGGGATAGCCGTCGGCACTCTCGAAGCGCCGACTCCTCCGCATCGGCACGCTCTTGCTGCCGCTGCAACTCGGCCGACAATTCACGGTACGCTTGGCCGCCCGCATCATCCACCTGGCGCTGCGCCTCCTCTAGTTCCATGCGATGTGAAAGGCGCGTTTTTTCCGCCGCGTCTGCCCGTTGTGCGGCTTCTTCCACCGCCTCGACCAAACCTGCTCGTCGACCAGCAGCGTTGCGTTGCACCTCTGCAGATTCTTTTTCAAGTGTCAAATGTCGTTTTGCAGCAGCCGCACTTGTCGCGCGCAGTGTCTGCAATTCCACGCGAAGACGTGAGATCTGATCTGGCGTGAGGTGCCGTTGTTCGGTGCGAAGACGATGGAGCTGTTCCTGTGCCACTCGCTCTGTCTCAGCCGCAGTAACGAGTTCCTCCTGTAGTCGCTGGAGCTCCACACGTGCTGCCTGTTTGTCTTGAGGCGAACGCGCCGCCTTTAACTTTGCTCCACGCGGTGTGTGGCCACCTCCTGTGATGGTACCACCCGGCTCCACGAGCTCACCACGCTGCGTAACCACACGGAAACGGGTTGGACCGCCAAAGGCCACTTCACGAGCAGTTGAAAGATCCCCCACAACTAATGTGTCGCGAAGCGCTTGATAAAAAGCAACACGAAACCTCGGATTTGTCGGCCGCACAAGATCAAAAAGGCGCTGCGATTTAGGACTTGGTGAGGTAAATGAAGCATCCACACGGGTACCCATCTCTCCCCGCTCAATTTCTTGGAGTACCATCATGGTCGCACGACCAATATTGTGCTGCTTGAGTAACCCTAAAGCCGCCGTTGCCGTCGCGCGGTCCTCAACAACGTGAAATCCCCAAGCGTTGCTAGCCACACCTGCCGCTATGTCATACTCATCACCAATACGACCAAGTTGACGCAATGTACCGTAATAACCCTTTAATGAGCGCTGCGAAAGGAGGAACTCCATTGCACGATCATCGGCCTCACCTTCGCGGTATGTATTTTTAATTTCCTGAATAGCACGGTTAACTTCATGCTTTTTCTCAGAAGCTATTGCAAGGGAATCCTGCAGACCCTGCAACTCCTCCTTATATCGTCCTTCATTGGAGTCGCGAAGAAGACCTTCCAATTCCTTTACACGCACTTCATTTGTTCTCTGTGTGGCATCAAGTTTGTGTAGTTGCTCCTCACGCTGAGCCATCTCTTGATCAAATGAATCCAATCGACCCCGAGCCGTGGCGAGTTCTTCTGCTGCTTCAGACACAGCGAGTTCATACGGCGCTGCCGCAGCACGCTTCTTCTCTAGTACTTGTCGAAGGGGCTTAAAAATAGGTACGAGTTCCTCTGTGCGCTTATCGTACTCTTGTTGAAGTTCCTCCGCTCGATTTGCCGCCTCTTCGTGATTCTGCTGGTGAATGACCGCCTCACGGTCAGCGTCTTGTTGCTGCAACTGAGCCCTCTGCATCTCCTCACGGGCTTTTTTTATTTGATCCTGCGCGCGACGTCGGGCTTTGCACTGCTCGTCCGCTCCAGACTTCAGCCGCTCAACCTCAGCATCTGCTGCTTGCTTTTTGGATCGCACTGCGTCACGCTCTTTAGTAGCTTCCGCAAGTTCCTTCTTTCGACGCAGTAACTCCTCATCAGCCTGAGATTTTGCCGTGGAATGCTGTTCAACGGCATTTTTCAATCCGCCGATGCGATCATCTATCTCCGCCAGAAGGCGGCGTGGCTCGGCGAGCTTTTCCTCCAATGATTGCATACGCAATTGGCACATAACAATAAGTGTTTTCTGAAGGTGGTTATCTTTGGTCACAAAAGCAATCGTGGAATCCTTTGCGCCGTCTAGTGCTTCTCGCTCTGCACGAAGTTTACGCTCGTGATCAAGAGCCTCAAGGCGACGGAGCTGTGTCTCTTCAGCAACCTTCGTTGCATCCGAGATGCGTCCAGCGAAGTTGTTGGTTCCTATCAAATCATCCAGATACTCCAGTAAGCCTTCCTCACCGTCGCGTTCTGCTTTTGGCTTCATCAGAGCTATCTGCTCGACTTCACCTTGAAGAATTAAAAAACGATTATGTTCAAGATCAACACCCTCCCTTATAAGCGTCTCAACCACGTCACGTTGTGTAGTCTTCGTACCAGCTATGAAGTACTGTGATGAACCCCCTCGGTAAACTTCACGTTTAATAGAAAGTACACTTCTCGGCACCTCTTGACGAAAATCAGGATCACACTGCTTTTCAATGGACTCGCGAAGAAGAACAAAGTTTACTGTTACAGAGGCATACGTAAGGTCAGGATGGGCAGCTGAGCTATGGATAAGCTCTGAGAGTTTCTCAAGGCGAATTTTTTTTGCACTTTTACCGAACACAAAAAGCATTGCATCTATGACATTTGATTTGCCCGAGCCATTCGGACCTATAACAGCCGTAAATGTTTTGTGAAATGGACCAATGGTATGTTTACCAGCGTAGGATTTAAAATTTTCCACCTCAATATCACGAATAACCAAACGTGTTGCAATCCCCGACTCTACTGCCAAGGCAGCATCATCACCTCCACTACTCATCTTATACTTTTTAATTTTCCTACGAGCAATCAAAAAAAAAAAAGAAAAGAAATAAACAAAAAAAAAGGAAAAAAATATGAAAAAATATACGAAAAAAAAAAAATCCAAAAAAAAATTAATACAAGATACAAATAAAAAAAGGGCTCTTGCCTCAATGGGTATCCTGTGAAACGGCATAGTAGTGTACAGCCGCCAAGGGACCTTTTGTGTGAGGCGTCGCGTCGCGCTGCCGTTCGCTGCTCGAGTCTCCCGCGAGCAAGTCCGCCGATGGGGCAATTGCTGTGCCCCGCAACGGTGCTACTCCCGGTGTGGCGTGAGTGAGAAAAGGAGGACGGGGGGCGGAGATCGCACGCACGCGTACACACGCACGCCGCCGTCCTCACCGCTACCGCCCCCGCTGTCCACGTGGCCGGCGCCGCTCAGTCTCCGATTTGGATCGTCACACGTGCTGTCAGGTGTATAATTAAATGGAACACATCGCTGCGGCGAAGCGCTCGGGGGCCAACAGGCGCGAAGGAGGTTCAAAGGAGGCGTTAGGCGCACCTGGGAGGGGGAGGGGGGTGTGCGGAAGGGGAGGAAGAAAGTAAGAAGGATGTCAGTCCCGTGTCTATATTGTAGGTAGCTTTGGTACACGGAGCTCTAAGTCACGTTACGGTCATACAAATGCCTCGATTTGTTACATCAGTGGGTGCGTCTAGCAAGTGCGTGGTTCTCCCGCTCTCCATCTCTCTCTCTGCTTGTGTGTGTGTTTTTTTGCTCCATGGAGACGACGTCTCTCGCGCATCCGATTGAGGCTGGCGCGGCACCGATGGTAGTATAGCCGCCGCCTCACCCACGGGGTGCGCTGCGCAACGACGGAGGTGCCTCTGCTCCTGTGTGTGTGTGCGTCTTGTGCGGCACAGGTGCAGCCGGGGCGACGAAAGTGTACTACGCCCCGCCTGTGTTTTCGCCGCACTTGGGGGGACTGTCCGCTGCGGTGCGGGCGTATCTCTGGCGTGCTATTCGCTCCCCGACCGACCAGAGAACGGTGCAGGGAGAAACTTCACGTCATGTCAGTCGCACTACGGCGCAACCAAGTGCAAGAGGAGGAGGAGGGAGGGAAGGAGGAGAAAAGAGGGGCAGTGGGACATGAGGGGGATGGGGCAAGTGAGAGCAACGGTGAAGCACACCGCACGGGGATGGGGGCCACAAAAAGGGACAACGGAGCAAGAGCGACGGGGCAAAGATTCCTGTCCTCTTCCAATTCCAGCGGACTACATCCGTCCTGCTTGTTGGTGCGTCGCAAAGGTAGCGCAAGCGCCTGCCTTTGAATGTGTGTGTGTTTGTGTGAGAGTGGTGTTGCTCGTGCCTCGGTGGACGGGCTCTTGCCTCAATGGGTATCCTGTGAAACGGCATAGTAGTGTACAGCCGCCAAGGGACCTTTTGTGTGAGGCGT